>QGSO01000386.1:0-238453 GCA_011037825.1 Carya cathayensis | reverse complement strand
GGGGTGTTTCTAGGCTTTTTAGTTTTGAGGTTGGTTTGGGCTCTAGAGTTCATCAATAGGTACTTATTAGCCATTGCAAAGATGCTAACTTAAGTAATGTTTCATTCTCCATACTTTGTATTCCACCAACTTTGTTTCTCAATTAATATGGTATACAGCCTGTCTGGGTGCTACATTTTTTTAATGTCTATCTCAATGCCTTTTTATAGGTTATTTAATGAGTACGAGGAATACGACTTTGCAAGGACAGGAAGCATGGCATCAGAAAAGGTTGGCCTCATATGCCATTAATTTGCAACAAGCAGGCATACGTCTGTATTGTTGACCTCTAGAGATAACCCCTGAAATGAATGCATAACGTTTTTGCCCAAGGAAGGAAGACCCAAAGATCTAAAGTTTGCTGTCATTATCAAGAAAATTTTTTTCTCTCAGTTGTTTTTGACAAGTCAAATGCTGCAATTTTATATTTGGAAGTTATACTTTTTAGGTTATGTTAAACTTGCTAGTTGGCAATATACATATAATAATTTCATTGTATCAATATTTTAATATGTCTCACATATTCCTGCAGCTCGAGTTAGATTTGACTTTGGATGTTTCAGGTGGAGCTTAAGGAAGGTTCTCTCGACCAGTTTACACATGAGATGGAGCCATTCCTGCGCAAGCAAGGGATGCCTGTTCGATTGAACAAAGGTGCGCCAGTTGCTCTGTTCTGGTTTCTTTCACTCATACAGTCGCTTCATTGATATTGTTCATAGCTTGCAGGTGTTGTGGAGCTTGTTTCAGACTTTGTTGTTTGTGAGGAGGGAAAGCCTTTGTCTCCCGAGTCAGCTCGCACACTGGTTAGTCCCATAGTCTTACTGCTTTATTAGCGAATGACTAGGCTCAGCCTCTAGGACTGGGATGATGTTTGTGGAAATCTTACTCGATAATTTCCCTGTTTCTTCTTTTCTCTTTCATTTTGAATGGTATAGGGATGTCTTTCCGTAGTGCTTTGTCATTACATTCTCATGCATATATCATCTCATTAATGCCTTTGATATTCTAATGATATCTTGGGTGGTTGCCACCATATTCTTCTGCCATTAAATCAACCATTTTTGCATTGGTTAGGACACATTGGCTGTGACATGTAGGTGCTGCTTTTGTCTCAAGTTTTATGGATGTTCTGTACACTTATTTTGAGTGGGAGATATTCTCTCCAAACATGTCCATTTAAGCACTCCCTTGGGTTTTTTTTCCACAGTATTAAACTTTTTATATTTTGTCCAAAATGTGCTTAGCATGATGTACACTGGACAAATTTTTCGTTGTTACTGCTCCCCCCCACCCCTCCTACCAAAGAAAAAGAAAGTATTGTGCATGAATAGTACAATATCAGTTGTTTCTTTGTTTTCTTCTTCTCTGCTTAGGTTACCTTTTCGTTTGTTTCATATATAAAGTAAAAAAAGGTTGAAGAAACTACCAATAAAAATAAAAATAAAAATAAAAATGAAAGGTTGAAGAAACTGATATGTGATTGACCCCTTTCTTGTTTGCAGCGGTTGTTGGGGATCAAGATGGCTACCTTCCGACTCCACTTGATCTGCAGATGGAGTCCCGAGGAATTTGAACTTTATATTGAAAGACCAGATGATGATTCTGGTGGTGATTCAGCATAAGCACTGCCTGAAGGTTCATCATGGGTTTGCAGATTATACGGGAGAACGGATTTATTTATATACGTTAAATCAGCGCACGACCTTGCCTCTTTACAGTTCAAATTGTTATAATGAATGAGAATCTGAGTTGAAACAGTTTGTGATTTTGTGGTGGCTGGTCAATGTTTTTTGGGCATCGAAGCATTCGTGTAACCTACTTCATCAGCAAGTAATAAGTTTTGATTTTTGATTTTTACCATGTCCCAGCCTCAACTAAATCGGCGGGAATTTCTGTTTAGAAAATACTGGCGAATTAGTTTAGTTTTGATTTTATATAAATTGATGGAAGCAGTTTCATGCATTCGTGCCCTCTCATTTTTGTGCGTGTTCGGCATTTGTATAATTTTTGTGGACACGTCAACACCAGGTATTCGATTAAGAATTAGAATAAGATTCTTAAGAGTGCTGAGATTGCACCCTCAAATGGAAATAACAAAGCCAGATGCATAAAGCAGTGTCATTTTGGAATAAGGCAGTTAAGGAGTAGACATGGGTGCCTCTCTCTCTCTCTCTCTCTCTCTCTCTGTGTTTTTGTTTTGGATGAAGCGGGGCGGGGGGGAGGAGGGGGTTTGGACTTGGGAATCATGCATTTGAAGCAATTGTTTAGGACGAAAAAATTGCTAAATCCTGAGTGGTGGAACAAAAGATTATAAAGAGAATAGCAATTTTAGGGACGAACGGTTTCTGTATATAGATAACCCGAGACACCGTGGTGGAACGACTGCAACAATTAACTCACATGGTCAATCGAGATCAGATGTGTATAAAACAGCTGACAAGAACCAAAGAGACAGATGAACTCCACTTCCGACCATACAGGATTCTTAATCTTTATCGAGAAAGCATCCATGAAAGAAACCCCACAGTTTCTCCACCCAATCCTAGTTCACGATGCTGCCATTTCAACCTTTTTATCCTCCAAAAGTTTTAGCTCCTTTCGCCAGCCTTCAAGCTTCGTCCATTTTTCCACCTGTTCTGGCTTCATATCTTGTGCACTTTTCTGCTGCTGAGCTTCTGTAAGTCGAATCTGCAGAAATGAACAACCAATTAAGTGAACTAAGAATATGACCACATATATCACGAGCCTTCTCTAAGACATTTTTTGGATCATTGTGGTTTTTGATATTTTCACCTAACCATGATTTGAAAAGTAACAGAGATCATAGGGAGTGCTGCCATCCGATTATTTCTTCGTGCTTCCCTCCAATTGAACCAACAAAATGGGATTAAGAGATGTTTTAGAAATAAGATGAGAATTTTATTAACAACAGGAAGATAGTTTGAATTAAATATGTATTGGGTTTTGGCGAAGGAGAGAGAAAAAGTAGAATAAAAAAGGTTATAAAGTTTAAATATTGTTAGAATATAAATTTTTAAAATAATTTTTATTTTGAAATTTAAGAAAGTTGAATTGTTTTTTCTTTAAAAATATGAAAAAATTGTAATGATTAGTTTTAAAAAGTTATGATTAGTTTGAAAGTGTTTATGTTTGAATTATATTTGGAAAGAAAATGGGATGAAATGAGATGAGATGAGATGGGATATGTTTCCAAACATTCCCGTGCCAAAACTATTCTAAATAACTAACAACAATGTTCCCTTCTTTTACTTATTTACCCACTACAATTACAACCCCCGTGTTTGGAGTTCCATGATCCCCCCCTTCTCCTGGCGCCAATCTGAAGTACAGATCAGGTAGGGAAGCAAGGTGCATTGCCCTTAGCTTGGTAGTTGGTGGGCTTGGAGTGGCAATCTGCTCGATCTACAGACTTGAAATGTCAAACCAGTTAAGTTGACAGAGTTCATAAAATTTGGTCTTTTTTTTTTTTTTTTCTTCAGAAAATATGTGTTGATCACAACAGCAAACCATGTTATGAAACCACCTGACATGTTATGAATACGTGCAAATGATGCAGCCATGTAATTGGTGTCAACGTGTGGGGCTCACACATCATAGAATTAAATTTTAAGGAACTCTTATATGGTTTTGAAGATCATGTCCCAAGAAGTCAATGGTTTTGAAGATCATGGAATTGGTTTGTTCTGATTAGGGACATATCAGTGAGCTTTTGAAATCCATATGGGCTATGGCTGCCTTTTTTTTTTTTTAATAATAAAAATCTTCCATTACTTATAAGTTTTTGAATTCTTGTGAATCAATCGTAGTTTGCTAATTGAGTCTGGTCTAGAAACTTCTAGTAGTTCTTAGTACCTTGGGTTTATCTCCACGATGGAAAATCGTTACCTTATTCCTAAAATGGAACATAAACATTGGTGCAACAAGAGGATCAAGAAAAATCAAGCAATGGAAAGGGAGAAGTATATGAGAAAAGAAGCATATAGATAACATGCAGATCACAAACCACACATTTCTTTATTTATTTTCCTATCTACTGATAAAAAAAAAAAAAAACAGTAACAAATAGCAGTCAGATCACAAATAACACATAGACAGTTGCACAAAAACATGCAGATTAAATGATGAAAATGCAGAAGCACTTCAGAAAACCTCAAGTTGCATGAAGATGAATGGGCAAGGTAACACTCTATAAAGTTTGATTATGTGCAACTATTGCCAAATCCTGAACTGATTAATGCTCAAAGCATGAAGATTTTATAGTACTTTTGCATTTGATTCATATACAGACAATACCTATAAATTCAAGAGAGCGTTGGTAAAGTGTAAAATATACCTCAAGTTTTAATCTGTTGGATTGTCTTTATTGGTAACGATGAAATCTGATGAGAACTCTGACAATGAAGTCAAACAAAGAACACAGTACATAGGATTGAAGAGACATGGCAAGTATTTTTGAGAAATCACTGGGACAAATGCTAAAATCCAAAACAAATGAAATCGTTGGAAACCGACCTATTTTAAAGAGAAAGTTTTATACGCAATTCTAATGATTTAATTTGATGGCTTTTAATTCCAGTGATTTTTTCCATTCAAACAAAGGTCTTCATTTCGAAATCAACGTATTCCTTGGTCTGGGGTTCGCAAAACACACTGCTATTCTCCCATGCAAAACTCAAATAAGATATTAGATGGGTACTGCATAACATGCTCATTTTTATTTGCAGCGAATGCTAAAAGTATGAATTCTACCTTCTTTTTAAGTGCTCGAATCCTTTTATCAATATCCTGAACTGGGCTTACTGAATTTGACTCCTCTGCGGAGTCCAAGGGAGGCGAAATTATGGTAGCATTTGTGGAAACAGCTAGCTCATTCATCTGAGATGTTAACTGCTTGACAGATTCCAATCCAGTACCTAAATCTTCGACAGGTAGTGGCTCTTCATTTATTATCTCCCCAGCTACTGTTTGTTCCAAGTTCTTACCCTTTTCAAGAGCAGCCTGGAGGATAAATCAATGAAAACAAGCAACTTGCATGACATTAGTAGGAACTTAAATTTTTTTTTTTATTTTTAAAAAAGGACTATAAATGGTAAACAGCCTTTTCAGTTCTTGTGCCAATACACTGCCTCATCAAAGGTGTTTCAACAAATTTTATTCCAGAGATTCACCAGCCCAGAAAATAAAATATGCAGGGATTCACCCTTGCATGATTTTTCCCTTCCATTGATCATCACTATTATTAGGTAGGGCTATTCTTATCCTTGTTAGCCACCAATAATTTCAGCAATCCTCAGTCCCTCACTCCTTTTCTTTCTTTCTTGTTTTTCCCCACTAAGATAAACTTCTTTAACTTCTTTATATATGAGAATGGTAAATCTTCAAGGAGTAAAAGCACAAAGATCTTCAAAGATCTTATTGGACATAATTAAAACAAATAAATAAAGAAAGAAAATAAAACATCAACACTATCTACAACTAATTGTTGCTCTATTGGTGCCAAATGTTTTAGATTCAAGTAATTTTTTTTTGCAATGTGAAATAAATCAACATCTACTGGTCAAAACAGAAAAAAATAAATTGTTTTTCCTCATCCTTTGCTAAATTCACCTCCCATCCACCCTCTTCAATTTCAACTTGAGTGTATGCCCAAAATTTAGAAGTATTAAGCAAGTCCAATAAATAATTCCATCTGTGGCAGGTCCAAGAAGTGATTCTATCTTTTGTCGAGCCTGCCTTGAGAGAGAGAGATAGAGAGAGAGAGAGAGTTAAAAAAAGAATCAATTCTTCTCTTTAAGACTGTTCCTAAATCCAAAGGAATTGCTAAAATGTAGTACAATTTAACGAATAAGGCAATTATAGCATAAACAGCTGACAAACGTACCTGTAGCCGCTTCTCCTTCTTTCTTTCATTCCTCTTTACCGACTTACTCTTGGGTTTTGCATCCAATTCAGGATCATAACCTGGAGGCCCCACCTGTGAAGACATCTCCTTTTTCCACTGCATCACAAAAGCACCACAGAAGCCCCATCAATCCGTTGAGACAACTAAGCCTCCAAGAGACCCTGCATGCTGAGTACTCGTAGGAAGGTAGGAATTATAATCCCCTGCTTTTCTTCTTTTGCCAAAAACCCTCCTCTTTTTAGACTAACAACAATCACTTGTGTTGAACCTAAGGTTTCAAGTTTTGTGTAATTATATATTTACACATGGATTTTGATGATAACAAATGAATTCAAAGAATGAAGGAGTCTCAAACTCAAGTTGTCCACATAATAGAGTCAAGCACATCAAGGAACCAAGCATGAGCAAGAAGGGAACAAGTTCACATTAAAGTCATAGAGTAATGTTGTAAATCTCTTAAAATTCGAAATTAGGATTAAGGCTCAAAATTAATATTTTATCATAAAGCATTAAAATACATTTTCCACATGTGCATGAATATTTTGAAAATTAAATTTGAAATTTTTGAAAGATAATTGTTGTCATCTTTCACATGTGCATGCCATGATTAAAGGTTTGAACTTTGAAAATATTAAAGATGATTGATTGTCATCTTTCACATGTGCATGTTTTATTTGAATATTTTCAAAAGTGATTGATGCTTTTCTTGACTTATGCAAAAGGAAGATGTCTTTGTTTGAAATATTTGAAAAGTAAAGTGTGCTCCTTTTGTCATATGCAAAAAGTAAAAGATTAGGTTTGAAATTTTTGAAAAGCAAAGTGTGCTCCTTTTGTCATATGCAAAAAGTAAAAGATTAGGTTTGATTTTTTTGAAAAGCAAAGTGTGCTCCTTTTGTCATATGCAAAAAGTAAAAAGATTAGGTTTGAATTTTTGAAAAATGAATGATGATGTCTTTGACATGTGAATCTTTTTAAATTTGAATATGAAGTCTCATATGCCTATAAATAGATCATTTGAGAGCTTCACATTCACAACACCAAGAGCATACAACTCTCATTCAAACTTTCATTCTCTCTTCTCTAAACATTGAGCCTTAACTCTTATTCATTTTGAGAGATATAGTTTGTGCTTGTATTGTTCTTATTTCACTCATTGAGGAGTGTTTTCTGATATCCTACCCACTATCAAATTTGTATCAGTAAAAGGGTGTGTACAACCCTTGTGCGTGTAGAAAGTGTTCTACACAGGGAATCGTTAATCACCACGTGTAAGGTGATTGCAAGTGTAGAGGGTGTTCTACACGGATCCTTTGTAGCGGTGTTGTTCAAAGGTGTAATAGGTTTCTATCTCCACCTGAAGGAGATTGAATAGTGAATTCGGGGATTCTCAAGGGGTAGCTTGAGGCAAGGACGTAGGCAGTGAGGCCGAACCTCGTTAACATACTGAGTTTTCTTCTCTCTTACCCTTACTCTTTATATTTATTGCTATTTCATATTTTGTTTATATTTTATATTGTATATTTGATTTATAATTGTTAATTTTTTAAATACAACTCAATTCACCCCCCCTCTTGTGTTAGTCATCTGGGCAACAACTTGGATATATACGAACAAATTTCGGGGATTGGGAGATAGTGACAGACAGACAACTTTTTTCAAGCACCCTGTACCCATAAACGGCTACTCATTAACAGGTTTCTCTGTTTTTTTTTTTTGAAAAGTAAATTTATATCTCTAGCTTTTAAAACTTTCTTTTACTTTTGTATTTCTCGCTATAGGTGTTTATGTCATATACTCGCTGTGTACTTGGGTAACCCTTCTTTTGATTATCAATAAGCTTATTCCATATACTCCCTCTGTCCTTGGTAGCCCATATTTTAATTAAGATGATTTCAATGTACCGATAAAACGAAAGAAACTAAACACAAAAAGCACATAAACTAGAAGTTCTTACATTTTGTTGTTGCTAAATGAACTGAAAATTATAGTTCTCCTCAACTAAAAAAAAAAAGCATTAAACTTCGAATTATATCCTGAAATTTCCAAACGCATACGTACTACTAGTAAGCAAAACCTTTGGATTTTGGTAGATATGACTTATTTTTTACCATGCAAGTGTGTTTAATCATAGACACATCAAAAGCTGATATCATGATTTTCCAAGAGATTCATGAGTTTTCCGAGAAGCTAAACAAGGGGGATAGTGCTGGTATGTACCAGGGTGCCTTTAGATTGGTAAATGGCGACTTCCTCTTGAGGGACATAGCCGGCCCTAATCCGGATTGGCTTCCGGAGGGTACCGTCGGGTCTCCTAGTGGGTGCGAGAATTCTCTCACCTTCCTTGAGGTTTTTGCTCAGCTCTGCCAATCGTTTCAGTTGCTCTTCTTCTCTTCCTCCTCCTCCATTGCTGCTCGCCATGATCTTGCCAAGCTTCAGGACTTCCCCTACATGTTCTGTTCAATGGCTTCTGAAAACACGGGCTTTTTTTTTGGCGAAGTAGCCCAAACCCGAACTCCAGCTTGAACCGAACCCGACTTTATTTTGGGCTTTCTTCAATGAAATTCTAGCCACAATTCACAGTGAAAACTGATAGGAGTCTGGCCCATATCATCACATCGGGCCTCTGTGACATATTGGACTTGGGCCTAGACAGGCTAAATATCACGGACCAATTTTCGGACCGAATGGTACCAACAAAACCCGGAACGTACTTCGGTTAAGAGATCAGGCAAAACAACGTCCCGACTTGGTAGTTCGGCTCGCTGCTCTCTCTGTTCAGTTTTTCCCTTCAATTTATTTGCTTTTTATCTTTTCCCTTAAACCTTGATTTATATGATCCATTCCGTGATTCTGGGTCAAACATTCCAGTTCTTGCTTGGTTATTGTTGGCTATGCTTATAAATCACGTAATGTCATTGCCGTTTGTTAGGGAACAAATTTAAGTTGAGGGTAGCTATTTCTTTCGGTGTTTATTTATGAGAAGGATTAAAAGATCTTGTTTTTATTGCCTCACGAGATTTGTAGGAAGGTTTTTGTGAGATTCCCACGCGTGTTCTTTTTGTTTGGTCAAAAGCGTTCTATTTTTGAGGGAATTGCTGAAATGAAGGGACTTGCTTGAATTGAAGCCAACCTGTTCTTTTAGCACCAAAAACAAGAAATATCCTTCGTTCATATTGTATGTTGTTCTGTAAATTGTGATCCAAGAATTTTCGTATCGTCAGCTTGTCTCCTGCTGATTTGCATTATACGATTTATGATGCAATGCACTGTGTTAGAGCAATCCAACAGTTGATAAATTGATATGCTTTTGATAGCTTTTTTAACATTTTTCTTTTAAATGTGATTTACAGGTCATCGACAAAAATCTGGATTATTGGTGGGCTTTGGACGGGAGAGTTTAAGATAGATGGAGAAGAGGAGGGGAAGGAAGGTGATGAAAGACAAGGAGGAGGTTGTTGATGATGATCCTTGGTGGTGGTTGGTTCACAAGGGAATTGCGGCCTCCTTCCTGTGCATTGCTATGTTTGCACTTTTCGTGAGAGTGGCTGTATCACTCCATCCTTATTCTGGCGCAGGAAACCCTCCCAAGTACGGGGACTTTGAGGCACAGAGGCATTGGATGGAGATCACACTTAATATACCTGTCGAGGAATGGTACCGTAACAGCACTACCAATGATCTCAGCTGCTGGGGGCTTGACTACCCTCCCCTTACCGCCTACCAGAGTTATGTCCATGGTCTATTTATCAGATTCTTTCATCCTGAATCGGTTTCTCTCTTCACTTCTCGAGGCCATGAATCCTATATCGGGTCTGTATTATGAGACACTCTTTTCCGTTTAACTGATTTTCCTTTTTATGCGCTTCAATTTTCAATTTCATTGATCACTGGTTTTCACCTGGAGGAGGACTCTCTTTGGATAAATATTCTAGAGGTCAAATATGGGAGTCTACAGGGAGGCTGGTGCTCTAATGAAGTCAGAGGGCCTCATGGCGTGGAAGTTTGGAAACTTATCCGGAAAGGATGGGATGATTTGCTCAGCAACTGTAAGTTTGAGGTGGGAAGGGGCACGCGAATCAAATTTTGGCATGACATTTGATGTGGGGACGTGGCCTTGAAAAATGTTTTCCCCTCTCTTTATAGGATTGCGATGGATCAATGCTCTTCCGTGGCAGATAATATGTGCAACAATTCTGATTCCATTACTTGGCTTGTAAGATTCACTAGAGCTGTAAAGGATTGGGAATTGGGAGACATTACTAATTTTTACAGGATGCTATACACGCTGAAGCCAAGGGTAGAAAAGGATGACAGTTTAATCTGGACCCACATAGGAAACAAGAAATTTTCAGTCCGTTCATATCACAAAGCCTTGTCGATCCACTCCTCCACTGACTTCCCTTGGAAATCCATATGGAGGAGCAAAATTCCTCTCAAAGTAGCTTTCTTTGGGTGGGTGGCCTCTCATGGTATAATCTTAACAATCGACAAACTAAGGAAGCGTGGACTCTACCTAACGGATTGGTGCTACATGTGCAAATGTAATGGCGAATCAACAGACCACCTCCTTCTTCACTGCAAAGTAGTAAAGTTAGTGTGGGATGCAATCTTTTCGAGACTCAGTATTGCTTGGGTCATGCCTAAGAGGGTGATAGATCTATTGTCTTGTTGGCAAGGGATTAGGGGCAACCGTCAGATCGCTGCAGTATGGAAGATGGTACCTTTATGTTTAATGTGGTGCACATGGAGTGAAAGAAATGGCCGCTGCTTCGAGGATCGAGAACGCTCACCAGACAGTTTTAGGGACTTTTTCTTTCATACTTTGTTGCTATGGGCCTCTTCTATTGTATGGAATGGAACGAGTCTAAATGATGTGTACGCTACTATCAGTAGCACGTAATTTTTGTAATTAGGCTCTTACTTGTATATCTCGTGTACTCGGGCTTTGCCTATTTACGTGGTTCAATAAATTTTTTTACCTATCAAAAAAAAAAATTTCATTGATCACTGGTACTCGTAGCTTGAGCTTCCTGCTGTTACTTATGCTCTCTTTCATGCAGAAAATTTCTCATGAGATGGACAGTTCTATCCTCTGATGCACTGGTGTTCTTTCCTGCAGTCTTCTATTTTGTTTTTGTATACTATAGTGGTCGCCCACATGGCCAGAAAACTGACATAGCATGGCACATTGCAATTATGTTACTGAGCCCATGTCTGATCCTAATAGATCATGGTCATTTTCAGGTTCCAAATTGATTTTTTTGTACCCCTTTCTTCTACCTTTAAACTTTTAAGGCACTTTTATACGAGTCAGTAATCAATTTCTCTTTTCTCGTCTTACTGATTTTGTCAGTACAATTGTATTAGATTGGGCCTTACCGTTGGAGCTGTTGCTGCTGTTCACTCTAACAAAGAGCTAGTTGCTTGTTTATTGTTCAGTCTTGCTCTCAACCATAAACAGGTATCTTCTCTTTCAAATTAGTGCACATCATGATCTATTGTTTATAATGAGTCGATAGTTTGCACTTTGCCCTTGCTTATTAATTGCAATAACACCTATCAAAATTTTTTTGCCAATGCTTATTTTTTAAAGTTTACAATAGTACATCTGAATTTCACATAAAAGGACAAGGGAAGGGCTTCACTTAGTTTTCTAGAATGTAATTAGGTGTCTCATTTTGTATACTTCCTGTGTACATGGGCTTCACCTAGTTTCATTCACTTCAATAAAGTTTCTTACTTATCAAAAAACAAAATAAAAAGAGAAGGGAAGGGCTCCTATGTTTTCTGTGGCTTATGATCTACAGAATTTCCAAACAAAGGAAATCATTTCCCATGGGACGACTACATGTTTCATCATTGTTATTTGGTCTCTGTTTATGTGCTTTAATGATCTCAGGGAAGGCCTTGATTCTTGGATTGAGTGAAGGGGTTACACCTTTTGTTTTTCTAGTGATGAAGAGTAAGACCATGTAATCTTGTAACCTTGTTATGTATAGTATGCCTTGATTCTTTTAGAAATACTAAAATGAGTACTTGTTTGTTTTGGCTAATGTTCTTTTGTCGCTAATTTGGGTTTCCTTTCAAATAGTTTGATATAAAATATTGATATGTGCATGCAATAGGTTATAGACATATATGATTGTTTTTAGATTTGTTGCCAGCGTGGATATATATATATATATATATGCATATATCATGAAATTAGTTCAACAAATTTTATGCCTTACCTAATTGGTAAATGTCTCATTGTGTTTTACTTCAGATGACTGCATATTTTGCACCTGCATTTTTCAGCCATCTCTTTGGCAAATGTCTTAGGCGCCGGAATTCACTTCTTGAAGTATTTAAACTGGGCCTTGTGGTCTTAGGAACATTTGCACTTGTTTGGTGGCCATATATCCATTCTATGGAATCCTTTTTGAGGGTAAACATATCTTGTCAATTCACTTATTTTTCTCGTTTATTGTGGGATGTCATTTGGACTGAAGACCATTCATGGAAATGTTTTCCAAGTATATATATTATTTAGGCGTTGAGAACATTAAATAGGTTATAGATATAATATAAGGTGCTCAACAGAAGTTTTCCCGAGTTTATTTCGATTCCCCAATCTTTATGACTACCTAAGCTTGGTGAACATCCAGGTTCTCCATCGGCTTGCTCCTTTTGAGGGGGGCATATATGAGGATTATGTGGGTAACTTTTGGTGCACCACTTCAGTTTTTATAAAGTGGAAGAGAATGTTCACAACACAATCGCTGAAGCTTCTCAGCCTTGGTGCTACTGTTTCTACTTGTTTGCCTTCAATGCTTCAGCAGATATGGGCTCCAAGCAACCAGGGTTTCCTTTATGGACTGCTGAACAGTGCATTCTCATTCTATATGTTCTCATTCCAAGGTAGGTCAAAATATTTGTTTCTTGCACTTTGCTTTAGTGCTATTTTTCCAAGTTAATTTTCTATTTTAAGTAATAATTATCTGCATTGCTGGCTGATGTTCTAATTTACAGTGCATGAGAAGTAAATTTAGCTGCCTCTTCTGCCTGCAAGCCTTTTGGCACTGGAAGAGCCTTTTCTTCTTAAATGGATTACGCTCCACGCCTTGTTCTCTATGTTCCCTCTTCTACGTCGTGACGGACTGATTCTGCCATACATCGCACTATCTGTTCTCTACATCCTTGTTTACCACGCGCCAACTGGGATACAGGACAGGAAGGAGACACCTTCCTTCTATTCGTTTGTGACAACTATAATTGTGCTGTGCTCAGTTGTTCTTCATATTGTTTTCTTAACCATGCCCCCTCCACGTAGATATCCTTTCCTTTTTGAAGCTGTGATTATGCTTCTTTGCTCTTCACAGTTCATGGTGCTTTGTTTTTACACTAACGCAAAGCAATGGATGTTGAAACGCTCCGTTTTTATGGATAAAGAAAAGAAGCTTCTTTGACCTTTCTTTCAAAATACTTTTGACCGTCATTTCTTGTTTTTACAGTGTTTTTCTTTTGTGGGTTTTCTCATATTTCATTTACTGGTCTCCACAGCGTCATTATTCTTTGTTTTTCTCTCCTGGATTTCACATTTTTCCATGGTGTTGCGTGCTGTGTCGCTGTTTGTTGTACTTGCACAGTAATGTTAAATCATCGTTGCAAATCAAATCACGATAAATGAGGTGTAAATTGTCTATAAAAATGTATTCCCCTCGATCAATCGAATACGTGAGATACAGTCATTTCCAATTACAGTCCACATTCTTTCATCCGATGAAAAATTGCCCATTCACTCTTCCAAAAAGATAAACAAAAACGATCAAGCTGGTGTTGCACCAACGCCCTATTAGAAGTCTCAGCAACAAATATTTCTTGGTGAACTCGCTCAACTATGTGTTTCAAAGACCTTCGTACCATTCACCATATTCACGGCCACGTCTACAGTCCTGGCCAATTCAACAGCTGCTCCAACATACGTATGTGGTGTTAACTTCAACAGATTGTTCTTTGCTTCTTTAGGTAATTCTAAGCCTTCAATAAACTCGGTTATGCTTTCTTGAGTAACTGCTCTCCCTCTTGTTAGTTCCTTTAGCTTCTCATATGGTTCCGGAACACCATATCTCCTCATAACCTATATTCAAGTCGCAAACGGTGCACAGGAAATAGGAGAACATTATCAAGAGAATGGGGGAAGACATCAAAACTAGTTAGATGAATACTAAATGCATTATGCTGAATATCCTATCAATGAAAGATAGCCTCTTTCCTGAGGAAAAATTTAGGGCTCGTTTGAATTCAAAGATGAGATGAAATGATTTTAGATAAAATTTCAAAGTTAAAAGTTAAATAAAATATTGTTAAAATATTGTTTTTTAATATTATTATTATTTTGAGATTTGAAAAAGTTGAATTGTTTATATTTTGTGTGGAAATTTGAAAAATTGTAATGATAAGATGAGATGAGATGGAATACTTTCTGAATCCCAACGAGCTCTTATATAACAAAGAGCACTAATATTTTACTGATTACAAAAACATAAGGCACTAATATTTCCCGCTGCATAGTATCTAGTTCCTGTCTTACCGAGCATTAGCAATTTACCTCACAACTCGCAGAAGTTAATATGGAAATTGTGAACAGTTTAATCAAATGATTTTATACATACATGTGTATAAGCTTATAAACTTAACAAGATACATACAGTCTGTATTGGTTCAGCTAGCACCTCCCATGAATGGTTCAAGTCCTCACTCAAGCGAGCTTCATTGACCTAGTTCAAAACAAATCCATGAGAGGGAAAAAGATGCCCCTGAGCATAGAAAAGCATCAATCATTTCTCACTTTCAAAAAGAGAACAGTAAAAAGGTGATATGGAGTCGTCAGCTATTGACTTTTCTAATATGTGCCAGTATAAGATCAGCAGCAGTGAATTAATGCATAACAAAAATATCTCCATAGATGAGTAACCTCCATTTATCACTCCATAGTTTCGCAACAATTACTCAACCACCTTGTGGAAGACATAATTCTATATCATATAGCATACCTGAAGCTTTGCCAATCCCTGTAGTGCGCTTTTGTAGGCAAGAATTGAATGCCCTAGTCCTACACCCATGTTCCTCAGAACAGTAGAATCAGTCAAGTCACGCTGCAAATGCAACATAAAACAAGTGATTTATTTGCTAGACTGCAAGAACCCACAGTCGATTACATTTTTAGAATAAATTGCAACAGCGCTAAAAACTGCTCATGAAGATTTAGTTGTAATAGTCAAAGAATTAAATATTACCACAGGGACTCAGAGCAACACCCTGAACCAACAATAAGATTCAAAGAAGGATAGAAAAATTAAATGGAAACTGGAGGAGGTCGTACTTGCCAACGTGAAATAGGTAACTTCATGCTTAGATGAGATAAACCTCCATTGGCCACACCAAGATTACCTTCACTATTTTCAAAATCTATAGGATTCACTTTGTGAGGCATAGTTGAAGATCCAATCTCCCCGGCCTTGGTTATCTGTTAAAAATTTCAAACCAGAAACATGTCAATTTTTTGCAAGGGGAGAACTTAGAATCATGTATTCATAAATTAAAATTTACATCAGATGCTAACCTGCTTAAAGTAACCCAAAGATATGTAGCCCCATACATCCCTATTAAAGTCAATCAATATATTGTTGAATTGGATAATTGCATGAAAAAGTTTTGCCATATAGTCATGAGTTTCTATCTGCAGAACAAGCAGAGAAATCAATCAGAAGAATAATAAATGCATAGGTAACTTAATATCCATTCAAAAGATTTGCCATATAGTCATGGTCTACTAGAGATTCCATGGAAAGAATTTTCCAAAAGCAGTTGGTAGGTTGATATTATGAATCCATAAAAGTTCTTTCCAATTCTCTATAAACTTACAAATTTACGGATTAATGTAGACATAGCAAGTGAACCAAATACCACACATGTTTACTTTGAAGGAAAAAGGGTAAGAAACATACCTGAGTGATGTAGGGATTGAAATTCAGTCCAAGTGATTTTACAAACTCTTCAGCAATTTGAGGCCACTTAACATCCGGATATGCAACAAGATGTGCATTGTAATTTCCAACCGCACCAGCAAACTTCCCCATTATCTCAACCTGAGAAATATCCCGCCTCTCTCTGCTTAACCTGACAGCAAAAACTGCCATTTCCTTCCCCAAAGTTGTAGGTGAAGCTGGCTAAGGTAGGCACAAAAAAAAAGATGATCTATCTATGAGTATGTAAGAGTTGGGGCCCGTTTGGATACTTAGGAGATGTTTGGAAATTGTTTTCATCTCATCTTATTCCATTTCATTTCCTTCCCAAACATCATTCAAATACAGACACTTTCCAACTAATCATTACAACTTTTTCAAACTAATGATTACAACTTTTCTAAATTTCTAAATAAAAAAAAAAAATTTCAACCTTTTAAAATTCCAAATAAAAATAATATTAAAAAATTATATTCTAACAATATTTTAACTTTATAATATATTTTATTTAACTTTTTATCTTTCTTTTCCCCAAATCCAATAAATACTTAACTCAAACAATCTCAATACTATTCACAAAATTCTCATCTCATCTAATTTCCCAAGCATCTCCTTAGAATATTTGTGACCAGTCGTGAAATGGTTTGAGTTAAGATGTTTTCTTGAGTTTTAGGAAATGAGAGAGAAAAAGATGAATAAAAATATTATAAAGTTAACAAACTGTTTGAATATAATTTTTGTTTTGATATTTGAAAAAATAATGTTGTTTTTTGTGTTTTGTTTAGGAATTTGAAAAAGTTGTAATGATTAGATGAAAAAGTAGAAGATTGAAATTGAAAAATGTTTTGTGTTTGAGTGATGTTTGGGAAGGAAATATTTGAGAATATTAGAGAATACTTGAGAACAGTTGTATTACCAAACGGACTCTTAATATTACACTATATAAATGATAAAAAATCAACACTTCATGTTCAGACATCACGATGCTGATTCTATCTCATCATGTTGTTCAAATAAGATGTTGATCAATGCCTTCATATTGCAAAAGTAGAAGTCTTTGAAAGATTTTCAGAAATTATAGACATACATTTTTAATAAATTTCAGAGCTCAACAACAAGGCACGGGTCAATGTTGCAGCCCCTCAGTGAGTAATAAAATTATTTGTAAACTAACTATATACAATATATAGCATATCACCTGCCCATGAGTGCGAGAGAGCATTGAAATGTGTGCGTTATCCTTAGCTGTGTTACATATCTTCCTAATCAATTCATCCATTAAAGGAAATATGACACAGTTCATTGATTCTTTCAGCATCAATGCATGGGCAAGATTGTTGATATCTTCCGATGTGCAAGCAAAATGAAAAAACTCAAGCACCTGGAATGAGAGAGAGGGTTGTCCGGTAATACTAAAACTTCAAGATGAAATCTATAAAAACTGATTGTTTCATATGTAAATAGGCAGGTAAGATCTAAATCTGAAGGAAATAAAATTGAGTACCAACCTTAGAGATCTCTGGATGTGTTTGGCATTTCTGTTTCAAGAAGTATTCCACTGCTTTTACATCATGATTTGTCACCTTTTCAATAGTTTTAATTTCCAAGGCATCATTCATGCTAAAGCCATTAATCAGTCCTTGCAAATGCAACTGAGCTTCTTCACTGAAGCTTGGAACCTCAGTGACTTTGGGAATTTGTGAAAGCTTCAGCAACCATTTGATCTGACAGACCATATCCAAATTAAAGATGAGCCCTTCAAAGTATTAAAAGACTCCCACAACGAACCAAATAATAACAATACTAATGGAGATGATTGGTATAACATGAATGTGTGCATAGATAAACTTTAATTTTTATGTATGTGCATAGATAATCTATTTCCCTACTTATAAAAAAAAAAGAAAATCTATTTCCCTTTCACTTGATTAGTCCCACACGCAGACGAATAATTTATTTTCATTTTCAACAATATGATGCAAACGAGTTTGAGATTAGAAGAGCACCTCAACTAAAACGCGAAAGTAGATTAGACCATATTCGCTCAAATAAGGAGCCAAGTCCTTAACTTTACCCCAATAACGACCATCCAACGGCGACAAAGCCGTTAAACTTGAAAGCTCAAATTCATGTCCAGACATATTCTTCACCTGAAACAACAAAATTCATCCATTCGCCAAAAAAGACAAAATAAATAAAATAAAGTACATCAGTCTAACTAAAAATCGCCACTATTAACCTAATTATCAAAGTGCAGAGTTCCAATAAGAAGTAAGAAGTTGCTCGGAAAGCGAAAACTAAGAGGGTAAGGAAAGGAATACCTTATCGACGGAGACTTTCCTGTCTCCCAGAGTGGCTTTGCAGGTACAATCTCTGCCAACAGTTGTGGCAGAAAGGTGAAAAGAGGCATTTGAAGGGCGACGATGATAAAAGCCCGAGAGGTCCGTCCGCGTTTGAAATTTCCTTGGAGAGGGGCCGAGGCAACGGAATTGATCACCGCGGAAGACCCTAGAAGAAGTTCCTCCAAATTCCATGAATCCCAATGGTGCTAAACCTGAAGGTAGACAGCAGGCGGAGAGGTCCAGCTCGAGGGCCTTCTTCGCGGTCTTTTTTGCTTTTCGGGCGTTTGCCAACCTCCGAGTGTGTAACCCTAATTCGGGTTGGGTGGTAGGTGGGTCGGACTCCTTCTCGAGTCGAACTCGATTCGGTCCAAGTAAACTTAACGGAGCTCAGTTCACGTATTCGGTTAAGGGCTCGGTGGCTTCTTTAGGCAGAAACAAGGATCAGGCATGGGCTTGAGAGCCCGTTTGTGATTAGAAACCCCAAGAAAGAAATTCAATTGATTTTAATCAAAAGATTATTTCGAGGGAGAAAGAGATTCCCCAGTTCCTTTCCCCACCGAAACATTCTTACTATTTCTTAGTCAGTCATAGACTATAGAGTATAGACTATAGTAATGCTCTATCCAACCAAAAGATGAAATAATAATGTCCGAGAGAAGAGAAGAAGTGGGGCTTTGTCTGGAACAGGTGATAAAATAATGGAGTCGGAGATGGAGATGGAGATGGAGGAAAGAAATAAACCTACTGCTATCTTCATGGCCTTTGGTACTAAAGGCGACGTTTATCCCGTCGCTGTAAGTCGGTTTCTCATTCCTATTTCCGTTCGTAGTCGTATGATTTTCATTATTTCCAGATCAACATAACTCTCTCTTTTTCTCATTGAATATCTATCTCATCTCGGTCCCTCTGGAAAGAAATTTATAGTGGGAATGTAAGAAGAGGTTTAACTTTCAACAGAGATATGTCTAAACTTTGACGCTGGTATTTAGATAAATGGGACTATGGATTTTGAAGCCTTTTTACAAATAGCTTGGCAATATTTTCTTTGATTTATAAGTGCGGATTTCGTATTCTTAATGTCAGTCGACTGATTTTTGCATTACCTTGAGTTGAGAAATTACTATTAATAAAACAGAATTATCAACTGAGAAAATGGTATTTCTAAACATTTCATAGCCTGCTCTTGGATATGCGTGTTGATTGGTTTCTCTTTGCAATGCAAGTGGATATCGATAGTGCCCTTCGTAACAGTCGCAATATTCTTCCATCCCCCCCCACCCCCTCTTCAGGCAATTGCTGCAGCGTTTGCTTGTGACCAGAAACAATACAGTGTTGTCCTGATAACTCATTCAGCACACGAGGTTTGTGACGGATTCTTTTGAAGTTTTGAAATTCCTAATTAACTAATCTTCATCGCTTAAAGATATTTGCTGATATTATTTCGGACCTGAATCAATTATTTTGAGCTAGGATTGGCAAGATATAAAATAATACACAAACATCTTGTAAAAGAACGAAAAATTAAAATAATTCTTTATAAAGTTTTTTCAGTTGTAACCCCTCCCAACCCCCAACATCTTTTATTTAGGAGTTCATTCCATCAATAATTAAATAACGAGAATAGAAGATATGAAGACAAGCCAAAAGGCTGCACCTTGAAACCAAGTAATCAAATGACAAGCTGACATGGTATCAAAAGAGCAACCAATGAGGAATTCATCACACAAACTTTGACTCAAAAATTAAGCTGAGGTTTCCCAAAAACATCAGTCTTTACTCAGACTTTCACCTACTGAATTGGTCTCTATATGCATATTCTGTTACACCATTTTTTTAATGGAATATAGCCTGCCTTTGGGTTCATAAAAATTGAGTGATCGTTTTTTAGACCTCTGAAGAAATCGACATAATATTACCTTAAATTGTTGTGAGTTTTTTTAAAATTTAATCAATAGGACTTTGAACAAAGCCTGTCAATGTCATGATTTCTTGGTTGCAGAACTTAGGTCATCACTTGGCAGAGAAACATGTTGCTTATTATCCAATTTCATCACCCCCTGTTCTTTCTTCAGATCAAGATCATGAGACTACTACAGGTTTGGATTGCTCACTCTGGAGTTCTTGTTATTCTAATGTATGAAGTTAAACTGTTATGGATAAAATTCGTTGTGTTTATCTTTTACTTATAAAAAAAATAAAAAATTCGTCGTGTCTACGATAACAAACAAGTTTACATCTACACGCTTTTGCCAATATCTAATGGATCCTTTTATCTTATTAGGACCAGCCTCCCTGGAGTTATCATTTTTGCTGCAAAAAAGAATAGTTAAAAGAGAACATAGACAGGAATGCTATTCTGTAGTTCAGAGAATATTTGGATCTGGCCCAAGCTTGGAGGGTGATTTCATTGCGATAAATTTCTTTGCATTGGTATTTTTTGTATTTAAAATTTTAGTCAAAATAAATTTTGTAAAGAAGTCACTGAACAGTTGATGAAGTTTTTATTATTGAAATACCGTCCTGCTAGAGGCAGTATTGAATCAAGATTGTTCACAAAAGACTTGAAACACTTTACTTTGTAAATGTTTAGGGAGATCATAATACTTGCATAAAACTTGCATTCTGTGAAAAAATTATTAGATATTTTTTTGTTAAAAAAAATTATCTTCCCTTTCAAGTTGAACATTAATTTCTCTGCAATAACTACATGAAGATTATTCTTACAGAAAGTCTTTTTAGCATCATGCTGTCAATGATGTTGATGGTAGGAGAGGAATGCAAGGACCTTCGAAGACATGGAGCGAACAATAGAGGAGTTGCTGGCTTTATTCTTTAGTACTCTATGTAAATGGGCCATTGCTGTTGATTTCAATGGGATGGTCCTACATGATTTTTTTTTTGATAAATAAATAATTTTATTAATCAAAGAATGGCAACACCTGAGTTACAACTCTAATGCCCCACCTAAGTGGGCGCATTAGAGACTAGAAAATCCCGAAGGGCCATACCATTAAAATCAACAGTTATGGCCCAACTACAAAGAGTTCTAAAAAATAAAAGTTTAAGCTCCTCTATAGATCTTTCTTGGTCTTCAAACGTCCTTTCATTGCGCTCCCGCCATAAACTCCACACGATGCAAATCGGAATCATCTTCCACATAGCTTTAATCGGCCTCCTACCTCTTATGCTTGGCCAGCAAGCCAATGCTGCCTCAAACGTTCTTGGCATCACCCAAACCATTGCCAAGCGAGCAAACACCTCGTTCCATAAAGTCCTTGCTACCCCACAGTGTAACAGAAGATGATCTACTGACTCTCCTCCCCTTTTGCACATACAACACCAGTCTGCAATGATAATCCTTCTTTTCCTTAGATTATCAGTGGTAAGAATCTTACCCAACACTGCTGTCCAGACGAGAAAAGAGGCTTTTGTAGGTGCCTTGTGACGCCATATCTTCCTCCACGGGAAAAGAGAAGTAGACTCTGGGGTGAGAGCCTTATAGAAAGATTTAACCGAGAAAATACCTTTTCTTGTTGGCTTCCACCACATGGCATCTTCTTGCTGGTTGTCTAGATTTATGGAATATATAAAGCTGTAAAAATCTGCAATGCTACTCATCTCCCAATCCTGTAATGCCCTACCGAAATGAATATTCCAAACAATCCGTCCCTCCCTCACCTCCATAGCATCCGCCACTGATATATTCTTTGCACTCGCCAGTTGGAAGAGAGATGGATACACTTCTTTTAAGGCCCGACAATCACACCACACATCACTCCAAAATTTAATCCTGGATCCTGTACCCATCTGAAACTTGACAAAATGGTTAAACACATCCCAGCCTCTTCTAATATTTTTCCACAACCCAACTCCATAAACACCCCTTTCTTCTCTCGTACTCCACTCTCCCCATAAGCCGCCATACTTTTTTTCTATGACCATTTTCCATAGTGCATCTGGTTCTTTGGGGTATCTCCATAACCACTTGCCTAATAGTGCCCGATTAAACACCCTTAAATTTCTAACACCCAAACCTCCCCCCTGGATAGACTTACATACCTGTTTCCACTTGACCAAGTGAAACTTGAACTCATCTCCCAAGCCTCCCCACAGAAAATCTCGCTGAAGCTTCTCAAGACGAACTGCTACACTTGCTGGAATTGGAAAAAGAGATAAGAAGTATGTGGGTAGATTAGAAAGTGTGCTTTTTATCAAAGTGATCCTACCACCTTTAGACAAGTACGTTCTTTTCCACCCTGCCAGTCGCCGCTCAATTTTCTCAAACACCATATCCCATATAGAAGTAGCCCTTGAAGCACTCCCCAAAGGCAGTCCCAGATAGGTCATAGGAAGAGAAGCAACCTTACAACCCAGCGTTCGTGCCAATAGGCGGGTGTTTGGGACCAACCCAATTGGCACCAATTCTGATTTATCCAAATTCACCTTCAGCCCAAAAACAGCCTCAAAACAAAACAGTACTGCCTTTAGCTCTTGAACCTGCCTATACTCAGCTTCACACATGATCAGTGTATCATCTGCAAATAATAAGTGGGAAATATCAATGATGCCCCTACTTGGGGTTCCAATCAGGAAACCTGTAATGACACCATTCACAACCAGTGCCGATATCATTCTGCTTAAAGCCTCTATAACCATAACAAACAGCAAAGGAGATAATGGATCCCCTTGTCTCAAGCCACGTGTACTCTGGAAAAATCCCACTGAGGTTCCGTTCAGTAGTACCGAAAATTTTGCCGAAGAAATACACCAACGAATCCAGGCTCTCCACCGTTCCCCAAAACCGCACCTCCTTAATAAGAGTAGAAGAAAATCCCAGTTAACATGATCATACGCCTTCTCCATATCAAGTTTGCACATAATTCCTGTTTTCCTGGCATTTAGTCGACTGTCGAGGCATTCATTAGCAATCAACACAGCATCTAGGATCTGTCTTCCTTTAACAAAAGCATTTTGAGGTTGAGTAACAATCTTACCCATCACCTCACTTAGTCTATTTGCAAGTACCTTGGATATTATCTTATACACCCCACTCACTAGACTGATAGGCCTAAAATCCTTAATCTCTGTCGCTCCCACCTTCTTAGGTATCAAAGCTAAGAATGTGGCGTTAAGGCTTTTTTCAAAACTTCCCACCCTGAAGAACTCCTGGAAAACTTTCATTAGATCTTCCTTAATAACACCCCAACAGTCTTGGAAGAAACCCATAGAGAAACCATCCGGTCCTGGTGCCTTGTCCTTAGCCATTTTCCTCACAACTTCATAGATCTCTCTCTCTTCAAATTCCCTTTCTAAATGTGACGCATCACTCACACCAATGGTATTAAAATCCAGCCCATTCAGAGGAGGCCGCCATCCCGCCTGTTCCTTTAGCAAGTTCTCATAATATCCTACGACATGATTGTGGATTTCCTGTTCTTCTCTGCACTCCATCCCATCCACCTTCAACATCTCAATGTTATTATTTCTCTTGTGTGAGTTTGCTATTCTGTGGATTTCCTGGTCCTACATGATTTTCTTCTATCTCTTGCTCCTGCATAAAGGGGCAGTTTTTCATGTACATACTGGGCTAGGCCTGTTCTTTGTTTAATACAATTTTGATTACTTATAAAAAAAAATGATGTTGATGGTAGGAGAGAGTGGGTTGTGTGTGATATGTAGGGGAAAATGCTAGATAAATGTTTTACTGTGTGTTTTGTGTTCTCTCTCTCTCTCTCAAGTGATAGGCATGAATAGAATATAGCCTTCTATAAGATTTTATATATATATATACACACACATGAGAGAGAGAGAGAGAGAGAGAGAGAGAGAGAGAGAGAGAGAGAGAGAGAGAGAGCCTGAAAAGATCTTCTCTGCTCAATGATACAGGAAGGGTGGAGCCTTGCGGAAATGTTCCGTGTCCGTTGCATGGTTGTGGCTCCATATGTTGTCCCCTATAGGTATTCCAAGAACTTCATCATGTAATAATGTGTTTTCTGTTGTGTCTAGCTAGCCTCAATTTTTGTTTTTCATTTTAGTCAATACAACAAGAGTCTCTCCACTAAGGAAAACTCAAATGTTACTGCATTTTGACTTTGTAGGAAGAGGAGAAGCTCTTTTGTAAAAGATAGCAAATTTATCATGAATGTTAACTGATCAAAAAGGGGTTATTACCCAGTGTTGGTCTCTGCTAAATGGGGTTCTGGGAAAGATGACGTGCACAAAACTATACTCTTAACATTTATTTTTCGCTTAAAGTGGGTTCTCTTGAGACTCAAATCTATTCGGATACAAACTTACATGGTTCTTTGTGATGTTACCAAGTGTAATGTGTTGTATTCATTACTTACATTCTCTGTGCACCCACTTCACGGAGGCTGGATCCATGTGATACATGTGGCGATAACTACGTAAGTTTGTAACTCCTTTGTAGTAAGATTTTTACTACCCCAAGTATTTCTCTTCTAGAAGGTAGGGGGTACTTGTGGGACTCCAAAAGGCCCTATTTTGTTGCTGGAAAATCTCCAGCGATGGCCTGGAACCAGTAATCAGCACTTGGGATTTTTGAGCCAAAACCTCTTATGCATGGGTTGCATTAATCTTATCTGAATTTACTGTGCAGTGCTCCTTCATCATTTGAGCGCCAGTTTATAAAAGAAGAACCTCTTTTATATAGATATCTCCAGGAAGCTCCCATTAACAAGGTACTCATATTTCTTGGTAGAAATTCTTTCTTACTTATCCAAAAAAAAATTTCTTGGTAGAAATTCTGGAATTATGCTACTGCTGTAAATGTTATTTCCCCAAGTCACATGATTTACAATTTTATTATGTTCTGCTCTCTTATTCACATAGGCTTGACAGCCACGATTTTTATATTAATTTATTATATTGCCCAACACATAGGTTTGTTGGAAAGACGTCATTCATTGGATGTGGCCTCTTTTCACTGAAAATTGGGGATCATGGAGATATGATGATTTGAATCTGAGTCCTTTCCCTTTTACGGTTTGTGTTCTCTCTCTCTCTCAAATTTTAACTACTGCTATATTTTTTTCCCCTGAATAACCTATCAAATATGAATTTGTTTTCATGAATAACTGAGTTATATTTATATAATGTATCAAAATGTGATTGCGCTTGTGCTGTCCAGAGTGACAAGGCTTCTCTGGTTTTCTGCTTGAACTCATCCAAGTGCTTCTTTCTTGAACTCAGGATCCAGTAACAGCTCTTCCCACATGGCATGATAGACCCCCATCTCCCCTTTTATTGTAAGTTGGGAGCTTCATACAATAAAATAAGGAAAATGCTAGATCCATAAAAGGGATAAGAAAAAACTACCGTATAAACTAATGTGTCTTGATGCGGTATGTTAGGTTGTAAAGATCTGTTTTTTGTAAATTAGATCTAACGTACAACATCAAGTTATGTTTTGTGAGGTTTTCTTTTTTGTAATTCTCTTTGTAAAACTATCACTTATCTTTTTTTTTTGATAAGTAAGAGAAATATTATTGATCTGCATGAAATAGGCATAGCCCTTGTATACAGGAAGTATACATAAGAACACCTCAATACATTCTAGGAGCGATGAATTAAAGACAGGAAATCATGAACATTGTCCCCATTTAGTACAATAGTGGAAAACCAAAGCAGTAAAGTGTGGAGAACATCTCAAGGGCCACATCAATAGGAAGTTTTGTGTAGTGTAAAATGGGGCAAAAATGTGTCAGTATGTTTGTCCTTCTCAAGCATTGGTTGAACATCTCAAGCCCTGTTACTTGTGTATTCAAAGGTGCTGGTCTGTCCATTTGGTTTAAAATAGCTTGTGGATGTTTGATGCCTGTGAGTTATGAAGCATTTTTTTCGTTCCTTTCTTATTTTTATTTATGTTTCGCTGCAACATGAAATTGATTTTTTTAAAAGTGAATGGAACATGCATTTAAAACAAAAGTTTACTAATGATGACGAGTAGTACTCTTCATTGATGAGTTGGTTTGAACAGCCTCCTTATCTAATAACTTCATTACGATAATGAATTTGTTTCTTTGCCTCTAAATGTACAGATACCAATAACTAACTTTTCTCTAATTTGTTTACAGGTATGGATTTAGCAAAGAAGTTGTTGAATGCCCTGGTATACTTATCTTGTTGCCCTTGTTATTTCAAAACTTTCTGAACTTCATACTATTAGTATTTTTTCTTGTGTGCAAAGGGTGAAAATCTGGTTATTTATCTCTCTTTTTACTTATAAAAAAGGGGGTGAAAATCTGGTGTATGTCTGAGGCATGAACCTAATACTACTAGAAAGCGTGGTAAAATGTCTAGGGTGAGGAGACAGTTGCAGCCTTTTTTGGTTGTTTTAGGCACATAATCTTAACATTTGCTTCAGAATTGAGGTTTGATTGACTATTTGATGGAGGAAAAATTTTGACATATGCCTACAATTGCACTACTGGTTGATAATATATTTCCAGGCTATGAAAGAGACATTAAACCTTATCTTGGCACCTTGGAAGTTTGCCTATGACTACAGAGTGCCTTATTTAGTTAATGGTATCAATCCGTCTTAGTATAATTTTATCCATATGATTGTGTCCTGTCAACTTTTCCATGATTATCCATATATTATGAAGTCTACTTTGTAGATGATTTATTGCTAGTTTCCAAAAATTTTTGAAACCAAGTAGGAGTGGTTGTAGGTGAATTCGACCTCCGACTATGAACAAAAAATAATGAATTCATTTGCCATAAACTACGAGGTTTCCCCTGTTCTTTTTAAAGCAGACAATTGCGTGCCCTGTGATGAAAGATTCATTTATTTTTCAGGTATTCCTACAATTTCATCCCTCTTTTTATTTCACGACATGAACAGATTATTGGCCTTCGACTGTCCGAGTTTGTGGCTTTTGGTTTCTGCCTATAGAATGGCAGTTCTCATGTAAGAAGTGCAGTGAAATTTCAGCCCTTATTTCTTCAGGGCATCTGCAGATAAAAGATGTACTATGCTCAGCTCACCTTGTTTTGCGCAATTTTCTGGAGGCTCCATCAACACCGCCTATTTTTGTTGGGCTGAGTTCTGTTGGAAGGCAAGTTACTTAATTTTGTTTGGTTCTTGACTTCTCTCATAACTGTCAACTTAGAGCTGATTTACCAGAAGCCTTGGTTAATCTCAGTTGACAATGTTAATGAGGTCATAATATCACCATGTGATTATAGCAGGTCTAGCGTATTGATTATCATAGCTCCTGTTTGAATCATGAAGTTCTTGGACTACCACCATTTTTATTATCATAGCATATTATTGTTTTCATTGGCTTTCTTTACTTTCTTGAAATGTGTCTCTCTTTTTGTTTGCAGCATGGGTTTTTTGAAGAATCCTCAAGCATTTCTTCGTGTTCTTCAGACTGTAATAGAGATCACTAGTTACAGATTTATTCTTTTTACAGCTGGCTTTGAACCTTTAGCTTCAGCTGTCCGTATGATTGCTGCAGAAGCATCGTCACATTTAAGTCAAAGACAACTTAGTGAAGATTGCATCTATATCTTTGATGGTCAACTCTTCTGCTTCACTGGGTGAGTGTATCTCTTGAATACTAGGAAGCTTGGATTACATTAAGTTCTATTGAAATGGTTGAGTGAGTTTTACATTGCATTATTTAGGGCCATGTAATAAATATTTGATAAGTAAATATTTACATAAATATTTACTTATAAAAAAAAAAAACTTTCTAGAAATCTTATCACTGGTAAAACAGCTCCATGTGCAAAGCACGTGCTATAACACGTGTTTCTTGAAAGAGCAATTCACTCATAGTGCCGTTTGCTTGAAGATTGTCACCATATTATTGATGGCATCATAAAACAGATAGCACATGCATCAATGTACATTGTGGTACCTTTTGCTGATTCTGGATATCCTTTTAATAGAGTGATTTTGATCATTGTTTTCCTATTTGGAAATTGATCCTCTTATCATATAAATAGTTCCATGCCATACAAGTGGCTGTTTCCACAATGTCTGGCTGCAATTCATCATGGTGGCAGGTAGGAATATTCTGTTGTGTTTTGCATTGAAATTAAAAATATGCAATAAGCAAGGTCCTAATGTCTGCTTGGTGTTGCCTGTCCTTGTGCAAGTTTAGTGGAGTAACTGCTGCTGCATTACATTCGGGAATCCCACAGGTTAGATGTGAATTTAAATGGTTTACTTCTATGTTGTCATTGTTGTTAATGTCATGTAATGTTCACATGGTTTAGCCGCTAAAACTTTCTTAAAATGGCTGTATTCGTGGAAATAATGAACGTGAAAAAATAGCTGCTATGTCGTGGGAGTTGAGAATGAAAAGTCTGGCACATTTTAAAAAATTCTGTTGTGCTATAGGATAGCTACATTTTGAGATTTATCAAATTGGATTTGGAGATATATGATGGTTTCTGTCGATAGTCCCTCTTCAAATTATCATTAGTGGGTATCCCGAGAGAGAGAGAGAGAGAGGGGGGGGGGTCTTAGTGTGGTAAGGGAAAAAAATTAAAAAATAGTATTTGAGCTCAAAATCTCTCATGAAATTGTTAAGGAAGGAAACCAAAGCCTTTCGAATGAACTGATGCATCATTTGGCAAAGCGGTTGAAACCAGCCTGATAAAGGATGGTGGTTGAAGCCACAACTTTTAACTCTAATGCGAGAAATTAGGGTTAGGGTTTGATGTGAAAGGGAATAGATCAATCAGGGTTTTAAACGGAAAGTATCAGGAATAAGTTATCTCATTGCAATTCATGTCTATCCAGAACCCCAAAAATGGACAAATTCCTTTTCTATTCTTGTTGACACATGCAAGACATTAGTTTTTTAAAGAGGACCGGGGTAACCTCTGAATTTTATCATAACCACTCAGTTTTTGCAAGTATTTGGCTCGTGCAGATTTGCAGTTGTGCCTATCTTTTGCACGTATTATGTATTTCATGACAGACATTAGTTTAGTGAGCTTTGCTTACTGGATGAAGCTGTGTTGAAGCTCTTGGTGTTTTATGTCCTACTTCGTTTAGCTGGGCCATGCGCACTGCTATTGGATAGTTTATGAAAAAATTATTTCATTGTGGCTAATTATGGTAGAGTAAGCTCTCTCGTTTCTCCTATGACAGGTAGTATGTCCGTTTATACTAGATCAGTTCTATTGGGCTGAGAGGATGTTTTGGCTTGGAGTTGCACCAGAACCACTGAATAAAGGTCACTTGCTTCCCGATAAAGATGATGTCATTAGCATCCAAGAAGCCGCAACTGTGCTATCAAGGGCCATCAATAATGCATTGTCTCCTAGAGTCAAAGCATGTGCAGTAGAAATTGCTGGCAGAATTTCTCTAGAGGTAACACCTATTCTTCAAAATGTACAAGTAGAGTTAAGTTGGCTTGATTTTGACACGTGTTAACATTCTATTGATCATGGCAAGGCTAGTGGCTAGGTATTGGAGGAATGTTATATATATATAAAGGAATTATTAACTTTTATCGTCAATTGATTTAGTTTATCCATAAATGAATAAGCTACCTCTGATCAATTTTCTTTGAAAATAACAGGGTATACCTTTAATCAATATGCTTCTAATGACTGTTGACCCGTTATTTGGAAACACACCCGTCACAGCAGCTAACTTACATTGCTAAATTTTTGCCTCTATTTTCAGAACGGAGTCTTGGAGGCCGTGAAGAACCTCAAGGAAGAGCTGAGTTGTCCGCGTTAAGATCATCCAACTAACTCCCACTTCCTAGGTTTTGTTCTATACAACTTGGTCTTTGCCCATTATTTTGATTTTTGTGAATCGTTCCCTTTCTATTTTTCGTCGGCTTGGGGCTGTTCTATGTTATTTGACCCAAATACATCTTACAAGTAGTAGAGATATAGACACAACCTTACTGTATTTAATGTTGCGGGACCTAGTTATTGTATAATTATATTTATTTCTCTTCGAATTGTCTGGTAACAAGTCAATCAAACCTGGATGTACCCATCCCACAATAAGAGTGACTACATTTTATCTTCTTTATTTAATGTTGCATCTTGCAGTGTCAATAAATGCTTAAGTAAATTTTATGGACTTCTTTTTCCACCGTTTTAGCATCGGAGGTCTTGTCCTTGACTGTTGCTTTCTCACCAAGCTGTTAAGTTTTTGAGTTTGCCCCCCTTTTAAGATTTTACCGACACATGGAAGAGAGGAAGACCCCTTCTATCGCAAGCAGGGTGTCGGTGTGCCTAGGTTGAAGGGCTTTCCCTCCGTGGGAAGGCCGGAGTCTGGACCTCTCTCCCTATTTTATTTATTTTTTTATATTTTTTAGTTAAATTATTTTTGGATTTTTCGTTATGCTTTTTTGTAGCCGTTTGAATTTAATATATACGAATCTATTCATTACATTTTTTATATATTATATTTTGCTTTGTTTTGTTATGTTTTTATAATGTTTTTGTTTTCTCAACAAACCTACTCACCATAATATGCCACTTTAGCATTTTCGTTAAAAATTTGATAGACTTGTTGACTAAAACCAAGGATAATTATTGATTTTTTTTGGTAAAAATAAAATAAAAAATACTGGCCTGGCTATCGGCACGATTGTCAGATAATACGAACAAAGAATTAAAATGCTGACTTGCGATAGAGAGAATCCGAGCATGATGAAGCTGTCGTACCTCTCCTAATATAAGGGTAAAGATGGGCTTAATTTTACGGGCCCACGGTAACTTAAATGCTCTTTTAAGTCTTATCAGTTCATGGGCCTCCTTTGCCTACCATTTGGTATAAAGTAGATCTACAGTTGTGGATCCGTAGAAGAACTCTTAAATTTTACAAAAATAGAAGTTTACATAACCAGAGTGCTTTTAAGATTTTAGGCAATAAAAAATAAACTTATAAGATCTACTTTATACCAAATGGTAGGCAAAGGAGGCCCATGAACTGATAAGACTTAAAAGAGCATTTAAGTTACCGTGGGCCCGTAAAATTANTTGAAGGAGGCAGAGGAAGACGACGACGTTGGGTAGTACTGCTGGCGGTACGACCGTGGTCGCGGTGGGTTTTTTGTTCAATATCTCAAAGATCTAATTTAAACAATAAAATTATAATCGAGTTTAAAAGAAAGATTCAAAATTGGTGAGAGATCTTGATGTAAGATGTGATTTAAGAAGCTTGAGACGGTGAAATGACGAAATCTGAAAACTATTTCCTGCGGCTCAAGAAAATAGAAGACGAAGGTCGTATATTAACATGCATTATACGAAGAATAAATCGTTTGCTCTGTTAAACAATTTCTCAAGGAGCAGCGCCTTTGTGCAGATGAAGTAGTGTCACTCGGTGTTTCTGGGAGGAGAGACAGCGTCGTCGGTGGTGCTGGACGGAGGAAGGTGTCACGCAGGCGACGAAGGGGGGGTTTCAAAAAATGCACGTTTTGAATTATTAAAAAAAAAAATAGGATGCCACGTATGGTGTGCAAGTGTACACTTGCTACAGTTGTGGATCCGTAGAAGAACTCTTAAATTTTACAAAAATATGAAGTTTACATAACCAGAGTGCTTTTAAGATTTTAGGCAATAAAAAATAAACTTATAAGCAAGTGTACACTTGCACACCATACGTGGCATCCTATTTTTTTTTTTAATAATTCAAAACGTGCATTTTTTGAAACCCCCCCTTCGTCGCCTGCGTGACACCTTCCTCCGTCCAGCACCACCGACGACGCTGTCTCTCCTCCCAGAAACACCGAGTGACACTACTTCATCTGCACAAAGGCGCTGCTCCTTGAGAAATTGTTTAACAGAGCAAACGATTTATTCTTCGTATAATGCATGTTAATATACGACCTTCGTCTTCTATTTTCTTGAGCCGCAGGAAATAGTTTTCAGATTTCGTCATTTCACCGTCTCAAGCTTCTTAAATCACATCTTACATCAAGATCTCTCACCAATTTTGAATCTTTCTTTTAAACTCGATTATAATTTTATTGTTTAAATTAGATCTTTGAGATATTGAACAAAAAACCCACCGCGACCACGGTCGTACCGCCAGCAGTACTACCCAACGTCGTCGTCTTCCTCTGCCTCCTTCAAAGGCTGCTACTGTTGCCTCTTCCTCCTGTTCTCCTTCTTGGCCCTCCTTGTCCTGGCCGTGGTTTTGGTCATCGTCTTGGCCCTCAAACCCAAGAAGACCTCCTTCGATCTCCAACAGGTGGACGTCCAGTATATGGGCATCACCACTCCCAATCCCTCTGAAACCAATCCCGCGGCAAATCCCGCCACCTCCGCCTCTCTCTCCCTCAGTATACGGATGCTCTTCACGACAGTGAACCCCAATAGGGTCGGGATCAAGTACGGTGAGTCCAGGTTCACCTTCATGTACCGCGGGATTCCCTTGGGAAAAGCCTTCGTCCTGGGGTTCTTTCAAGAGGCTCACAACGTTCGACAGGTGGAGGCAACCATCGCCGTCGACCGTGTTAACCTGCTCCAAGCCGACGCCGCCAGTTTAGTCAGGGACGCTTCCTTGAATGACCGTGCGAATTCAAAACAAGTTAATGAAATGAAAATGAAGGGAACGTGGAGATGGGGGCAGCTAAGGACTATTTCGTCATTTACTACGTTCCACGTAGGGTGTGTTTTTAGATGTTCTCAAACAGAGGCTGCTCTCAATATTTATCCAAAATTTAAATAAAACAGTTCAAAATAGCCATCCAATAGATTATGTATTTTATTTATAATATACAGTTTGCTACAGTACCTCCTTCATATTTATAGAACACTGTTCACACATTTATAAATATTTAATTCATTTATCTTTCTACATTTTACCCTTTATTCATTTCTTTATCTACTTTCTATTTTTTACTTTATTTGAAATGAATAAAATAAATTAAAAAATATAATATTTAAATGATATGAAGAAAAAATAGATAAGCTGATATATAGTATATTGTAAAAATTAGTATGTAAAATAGAAAAAGTAGATTTTGGTGATGTATTTTAAAGTACAGGATGAAGAATCTATTGAGAGTGCTTTTATGGTTTAAAACAAAAATTTTATATGGAGTCATTTTGCGTACTTTTTTGTACATTTTATTGATATAATTTGTTGAGTATTAAAAAAATTAATGCTATCAATAACATCAATAGATTATAAAAAATATGTAAAAGTAATTGAATGTAACATTATTTTTGTTAAAGTATGTACGTGGGTGTATTCAATTTCAACATGCGTGTTCCATTATACCAATGTTAATGGGGACAATTTTCTTTTATCCATTGATTTCGTAATGTGCAGAACTAACAAACAATTGAGTCCGCCCCCCGCGGAAAAGCTACTATTTTTGGACTGAGAAGACCCAAAACTTTCCAAGGTATTGACAATTTCGGACCATGGTGGTGGTGGGTGGTTAGGCTCATTCTTTTATAATTTTTCACTTTTTGGGGAACTCTCATCCGCTAGGCACTGATCCCACGTCATGATGATAAACAAGTTGAATATATTTTACTGGGAGAATGTCTCATTCATTCATGTTAGATAAATGTTAAAAGTATGAGTTTTGCTTTATTAAAAAGAAATAATATAGTAAATTACATCTGTGAAATGTATAAATAACATATAAAAGTAAATACATATAGAATTTTTATAAAAATATTTTATAAAGGTAAGCTTAACCGTTAATATAGGTTAAAATATTACATTAAATATAAATTCACAATAAAATACATATTTTATAATCTAATATATTTAGTAACAAAAATCAATGGAAGAAGAGAAAAATGTGTCAAGCGGTAAGGACATGGATGTGTAACAATGCCCATTTGTAAAAGCATGTGCCAACTACCCAACCACCAAGGTCACAAATTGTCAAATAAATCGGAAAACTTTTTTGGGTCCCCCTCAGTCCACAAGTTGAGCGGATTTTCCTCGTGGCAGATCGCCGTGTTCAAACTTCTAAGCTCAGAACACATTAAATGACTCTGGCCTAAACTGTGTCCATCTGTAATTATGTCAATCAAAACGGGGGCCCCAGCAACTCCACCACCACCCCCTCCATTAAATGGGCCAACTTCCTCAGCCGAGTTCCTCACACTGATCTCTCTCTCTCTCTCTGATCTCTATATCTCTCTCTCTCTGTCTCTCTCAGCATTCAACAAAGATGGCTCGGGGAAGAGGCAGTGCAATGGTTGTGACAATGTTGTTGTGCATGTTGCTGCTGCTGCACTCTGAGATGGCTCATGCAGCCACCTACACAGTTGGAGGTGCTGGTGGTTGGACCTTCAACGTTTCTGGCTGGCCCAGGGGAAAGCGCTTCCGTGCTGGTGACATCCTTGGTTAGTAGTTCTTCTGGCCAAATATATAATTTCTTTTTCTCAACGATCGAGTCCTCCAGAAAGGGGATAGCTAATTTATTACAGTAAACTTTTCTGCGAAAAAAAAAAGGAAAAAGAAAATGAAACAAACAAAACCTCGCCACTACCCAGAAAAAGAAATAGACATAATCATTAACAAAACAGAAGTCTAAATCTGGAATATAACTAATTCCCACACCATTTTTTTTCCGACAAGTTTATGGTATAGATTGACTGATCTTGGGGGCGCTTGAAATAATTATATATTGCAGTGTTCAACTACAGCCCTGCAGCGCACAACGTGGTTGCTGTGAACAAAGTAGGTTATAATACATGCACGGCCCCACGAGGTTCAAAGGTTTATCAGACAGGGAAAGACCGGATCAAGCTTGTGAAGGGGCAAAACTTCTTCATCTGCAGTTTTACTGGTCACTGCAAATCCGAAATGAAAATAGCTGTCAATGCTGTCTAGCTAGTTAACTTTGCCATTAGATCCAGCGAGTATTATATATATATATATATATGTACGAGTCTTTATGTCATATCGTTACCAGGCATCTATGTTTTGCTTTCATCGTAATTTGTACTAGGATCAGTGCTGCTGTGATCTAAGTTTAGGCCCCCTCTACTACTGTTATATATGTTGTGGGGACAATGAAATAAATGGATATGGAAATTTCAAAAGAAAAAAGAAGTTGGCTTTTGTTTGTTGGAATGGTTTCAAGAATTTAGAGAAAATCACATCTACCGATTGACGTATTAAATATTGTTTATTTTTTGGTGTCAATTTTTATATTTCGTGATTGAGGCATTGATTCTTCCTTGACAAGGACTGTTGTTAGCTTTTGTTAATCCATGATGGCAGCATGTCGCCAGCGCTTAGCGAACAAGTTAAGACACCTTGACATGACACAGACAATTTGACATAATTTTAGGTAATATGTTAAATTTAATTTGATGAATGATAGTTGCATATCCGACTGCGAGTTTTGCGTAATTATTTTGTAAAAAATAAATAAATATAAAATTTATATAAAAAATTTAATATATTAATAATAGATTTATTATTTTTTAAAATGACTATTTAACGTCTACGTACTCACAACTGAATGTAATCTTACTTATTTAATTTATAATAATTTTTTTTAAATTTAATGAACTAAATCAAACTAAATTAATTTATAATTTTATTCTTGTAAAATCGGTTCAAACATTTCTCCCTCTATATATATATTAATATACAGTATTTCTTTTGCGAATAAGAGAGTTAATTAATTTGTGCTTTGAGCCTACGTAAATATTTCATTTAAATCGTTCTTTTTTGTAATCGTCTCGACTGATGATAAACGACTTTACTCGGTTGATTTGAGTGTCATCATGAAATCTATCCTGCACTATTCTTAGGTAATTTAACTGCGAATTAATGAATTAAAATTGTACGTACGTTCAATTCTATATATATGCAGGATTACTTGAACTAAGACAAAACCATTTCATGTATATATGGTACTTCTTAAAAAAAATAAAAATATATATTTACAAGCATTAATTCAACGAGATATTACAAAACTGCTCACGCATTAACTCCAATAAAATTAATTTCTGAATATATTTTTGAAAGTTTTTATTTCATTCAATGCCGCTATATATGCATATGTTCGAGTTAATAATGTAATGCATTATGTATGACATTATTAGTAGACAAGTTTTATTGAAAATCACTAAACTAATTGTAACGACTATTTATGGGATCGGTGTTAAATATTTTAATATGAAATAATAATATTAAGATTTTCAATTTTCTATTATATCCAGGATAATAAATAATAATAGTTAGAAAGGATATTTCCTTCCATTACATTTTGATAATGAATCTAACTTAATTATGAGGAAATGATCTTCCATTACATTTTGATAATGAATCTAACTTAACTATGAGAAAATGATCGTCCTAGTAATTTTACTTTTGAGTATCTCTCGATGCCTAAATGAACAATGCTTCGTCGATTGTATTTTTGTATGAGATTGATTCGATTACTCCCAAACATGAAAGACAAATAGAGAGCTAGAAAGGAGGATTGTTTCCCAGCTTTTAACATTGATAAATGGGCTGGGCACATGTTGTTATTGGAGCTACAGGTAGGCCTAATTGTATCGACCCTGCATGATAGGTTTGGGAGGTTTGTTAAGGAGATTGAGATTGATGTTCCGGATGCTGCTGGTCGTCTTGAGATTCTTCATGTCCACAAGGAAGATGAAGCTTTCTGAAGATGTTAATGCTACACACAATGTGATTTTGAGAGAGTGGCCCCAATGTTAGGGATATCTTTGAAAGGGCTCGCCAGTCTGCACCATCTGTCCTGTTTTTAGATGAGTTGGACTCCATTGCCATTCACAGGTGAGGGAAAGTATAATTGGTGCCAATGTTGTATTTATTTATAATAGACTAGCATTATCATTTAATCATTAGATTCATAATGGGATGAGCCATTTTTATAGACAGATGGACACTCATACTCTCACCCCACTTAAATAGAACTAGCCTATTGAGTTCTATGTATGTTCTGCTGGCCCTTTCTTTTCTCTTTGACAAATAAGGGGACTCAGGGCACGAAGAGATACACACAGACATAAGAGGCATGGAGTAGTATTGCTCCAAAAAAACAAACTTCTCTTCTCTTTTGTAGAAACTCTAAAACTCAATGGAAAATCCATCACAAGTGATTAGAAGTATGTTTTCTTGTTAACTTTATTTACAGATTTGACAAGAAATCTTGGTGATCTCGGATTCACACAAAATCCCACAAGTGGTATCAAGCTAATTTGTTAGATTTGTGAGGAAATAAGTTTCTATTTTGTGAAATACATTTATTCGCATTTTGTGTTTTTTTCACCACTCAAGTTCAAAAATTTTTTTTTTGGGAGTTCTTGGGTGACCAGAAAAATCTCATTTTGAGTTTCTGTTGCCAATGCCGGTGTGTAGCTCACTGAAAATGTCAAAAACCACCATTTTTGGTGGCTAAAAGTATTTATTTTATTTTTGTATTCTTGATTTTTTGACTAAAATGGATTACTTGAGACATGAGAGGACGCCGAAAATGTCCTCACCAGCATCCCCTCATCCAAATCGGCCGGAAAAATAGTTCGGATGGCCGAACAAGTGGTCGGAATAGTGCCCAAAATAGTTGCGGCGCCGGAGTTCCATTTTGCTGCAGTAACTCGAGTTAGAAGACTTACATATCCGGGTAGGGTTTCTAATTCAAGTCTTGGGCTTGGTTTAAGTATGAGTCCATTTCTGTTATGGATATAAGGTGTGGATTGAGTTTTAATTAAGGGATGTTTCTTTATAACAAATGATGGTATGACCCATATTTTTTAGATCCTTGTTATAAGGGAGCACTATTGAGAAAACATGTGGGCTGATTGGGCAAGGCCTATATGTATAGGATGAAATATCCCATTTGACTTTGACACATCTATGACCCATTGACCATCTGGTTTGACCCAATTTGACCACTCGTTTTGACCCAGTTTGACCACCCAGTTTGATCGATTATAATATTATTATTTTTTTTTAAAAAAAAAACATAGGATATTTTTGTTCAAATGAAGTATGGTATAATAGTATTGGCTATTGTGCTATTTTATAATTTTATTGTGGCAACAAAGAATCTTATATGGAGATACTCTTTTGAAGGGTTATGTCATTTTGTTGTAATACTGATGGTTTTGAGTGGTTATGTACCTACTCCAAACTATCGGTATTCTCGGTTTTTTGATTAAAATGGACTATCGGAGACATGGGAGGATGCCGAAAGTGCCCTCACTTGCGTCCCCTCATCCAGATCGGTTGGAAAAATGGTTCAGTTGGCCGAACCAGTGGCCGGAATAGTGCCTAGAATAGTTGCGGTGCCAGAGTTCCATTTTGCTACAGTAACTCGGGTAAGAAGAATTACATATCCGGGTAGGGTTTCTAATTCAAGTCTTTGGCTTGGTTTAAGTATGAGTCCATTTCTATTATAGATATAAGGTGTGGATTGAGTTTTAATTAAGGGATGTTTCTTTATGACAGATGATGGTCTGGCCTATATTTTTTAGACCCTTGTCATAAGGGAGCACTATTGAGAAAACATATGGGTTGAGTGGGCAAGGCCCATACGTATGGGATGAAATATCCCATTTGACTTTGACACACCCATGACCCATTGACCATTTGGTTTGACCACCTGGTTTGACCTAATTTGACCACCCGGTTTGACCGATTATAATAATATTAGTTATTATTTAGAAAAGAAAAGAGGATATTTATGTTTAAATGAAATATAGTATAATAGTACTGGCTGTTGTGCTATTTTATAATTTTATTGTGGCAATAAAGAATCTTATATGGAGATACTCTTTTGAAAGGTTATGCCATTTTGTTGTAATACCGATGGTTTTGAATGGTTATGTATCCATTTCAAACCATCGATATTCTCGATTTTTTTACTAAAATGGACTACCAGATACATGGGAGGATGCCGAAAATGTCCTCATTGGCGTCTCCTCATCCAGATCGGCTGGGAAAATGGTTTGGTTGGCCGAATCAATGGCCGGAATAGTGCACATAATAGTTGCGGGGCCGGAGTTCCTTTTTGCTACAGTAACTCAGGTCAAGAAGAATTACATATCCAGGTAAGGTTTATAATTCAAGTCTTGGGCTCGGTTTAAATATGGGTCCATTTCTATTATGGATATAAGGTGTGGATTGAGTTTTAATTAAGGGATGTTTCTTTATAACAGATGATGGTCTGACCCATATTTTTTATACCCTTGTCATAAGGGAGCACTATTGAGAAAACATGTGGGCTGATTGGGCAAGGCCCATACGTATGGGATGAAATATCCCATTTGACTTTGACACACCTATGACCCATTGACCATCCAGTTTGACCGCCTTGTTTGACCCAATTTGACCCAGTTTGACCACCCGGTATGATCGATTATAATAATATTATTTATTATGACATTGGTGGCTCATTTTGATCTCGAGCTGCATCCAATGGATGTCAAGACAACTTTTCTTAATGAACATCTATTTGAGGATGTGTACATGATACAACTAGACTAGATGGTTTCCAAGTGGAAGGAAAGGAACACATGGTGTGTAAGCTTAATAAGTCCATTTATGGGCTTAAGCAGGCATCGAGACAATGGTACCTGAAGTTTGATGAGATTGTTACCTCTTGCAGTTTCAAGGAGAATCTTGTTGATCAATGCATATATTTAAGTATAAGTGGGAGTAAGTATATCTTTTTTATTCTTTATGTTAATGATATATTACTCGCTGCAAATGACATTGAGTTTCTATTTGAGGGAAAATGCATGTTGTCATCTCATTTTGATATGAAGGATCTTGGTAGGGCCTCTTATGTTTTGGGCATCTAGATTTTTCGTGAGAGAACTAAAGGTGTTTTTGGATTGTCTCAGAAAATCTACATTGATCAAGTTTTAAGTATGTTTAATATGCATTCTTGTTCTCCTGGGAAAGCACCTATTGTAAAAGGTGATAAGTTTTCTAAGTCTCAATGCCTTTAGGATGATAGTGAGAGGACTCAAATGCAAACGGTTCCCTATTCGTCAGTTGTAGGTAGTTTGATGTATACTCAAGTATATACATGACCTAATATTGCTTATGTTGTTGGTGTACTTGGAAGATACTTGAGTGATCTTGGTTTGACTCACTGGAAAGCTGCAAAGAAAGTACTTAAGTACTTGCAAGGCACTAAAGATCTAGTGCTTACATATCAACGATCTGACATTCTTGATATAGTTGCATATTCTAATGTCGATTTTGCAGGTTGTTCAGATGACAAGAAATCCACTTCTGATTATGTTTTTATGATGGCAGGAGGAGTTGTTTCTTAGAAAAGTGTCAAACAGACACTTACAACTTCATCTACAATGGAGGCAGAGTATGTAGCTTGTTATGAGGCTACATGTCAGGCTATATGGTTGCGAAACCTTATCTTGGGGCTAGGTGTTGTGAACACCATTTCAAGGCCGCTGAAGATATTTTGTGACAATTCTGCAACAGTTGCTTTCTCTCGAAACACTAGGAGCTATTCTCACTCCAAGCATATTGATATTAAGTATTTGTTTGTTAGAGAGAAAACAACCGAGTCTTGTATTTATGTTAAGCATATTTCCACAGAACATATGTTAGTTGACCCATTAACTAAAGGTTTAGCTCCAAAATTGTTTCAAGAGTATGTGACTCATTTAGGATTGTTACAGTCTACTGCTGTATTTAGTTAGTGGGAGTTCTGTGATCATTGACTGTTTGGCTATATTGTTTATTCTCATATTCTATTTTAAATATATCAATGTCAATGTATGCCTGAGTCACGTGCATTTTGGACAAGCGTACTTTATGTATTGAGACATTTTGATTAGTCTCATGCATGAGTCACGCACATTTTGGACAAGACGATTATTTATGTAATGAGACATTATATTTGGTCTCATGCCTGAGTCACGCGCATTTTGGACAGGACATACTTTATATATTGAGACATATTGATTAGTCTCATGTCTGCGTCACGAGCATTGTAGACAAGGCTTATTACCTATCAGAGATAATCTATTTTAGTTTATGCCTGAGTCAGGTGGTTGTGAGTATAAGTTTGATGTCATATATCCTGTCGATATAGTCACTCGACTAGGTGCTGCAATTGCATTTTGGACAATGCCTATTGCTTTAAAGACATTCAGATTTGTCTCTGGGGCTTCTTATGGAAACGGGTGTTTGTCACTCTTTTGATTATTTCCATAATGAACTTGCATCACATTGGCCTGATTTATGCGATTGCAATTATTGGTCATGTGTCGTATGTCCTGTCAGTGTATCATTCACTAGCTTATACTTTAAGGCACATTTTGAACAAGGCTTTTGGTTTTGAGATGTTTGTTTGTGTTTATGTTGTGATTAACTATAATGCTGTCCAAGTAGGAGATTTTTGTATTTATTTATAATGGACTAGCATTATAATTTAATCATTGGGCCCATAATGGGATGTGCCATTTTTATAGACACATGGAGACCCCTACTCTCACTCCACTTAAATAGAACTAGCTCATTGAGTTCTATGTGTGTTCTGCTGGCCCTTTATCTTCTCTTTGACAAATAAGGGGGCTCAGGGCATGAAGAGATATACATAGACATAAGGGACAGAGAGTAGTATTGCTCCATAGAAACAAACTTCTCTTCTCTTTTGCAGGAACTCTAAAGTTTCATGGAAAATCCATCACTAGTGATTGGAGGTATGTTTTCTTATTAACTTTTTTTACAGATTTGACAAGAGATTTTGGTGATCTCAGATTTATTCAAAATCCCACAGCCAATGGTGCTGCTGACAAGGTTCTGAATCAGCTCTTCACTGAAATGGTTGCATTATCATCCAAGAAAACCGTCTTCATTATCTGGGCTCTACCAATAGGCCTGATATAATTGACCCAGCTCTTCTGAGGCTAGGTCGCCTTGATCAATTGATCTATACCCCTCTACCAGATGAGAGATCACGACTACAAGTTTTCAAAGCCTACTTGAGAAAATCGCCCGTATCAAAAGATGTCAACTTTGCAGCACTTTCCCAGCCTACCCAAGGCTTTAGTGGGGCTGATATCTGTTGAGACAACAGATTCAGATGAATTACCAAAGGGACCTGCAAGCAAAACGACAGTAGCTGGATGTAACAAACTGCAGAATGCAAAGGAAGACTCTCGAAAGAATTAGGCAAAACTAATTGTGCTGAGGTGTACAGTGAAGATTTGATCTTGTTTTCTTTCGGTTATGAAATCTGTCTATATATACACACTACAGTACTCATAATAAAAGCAAGGAAATATAGAATATGAAATATCGTGCAGTGCCTTTTTCTCTCTTTTGTACTATTCTCATTATGGTATCCAGAGCCTAAAAACAGACCCACGTCTGTCCTTTTCTTTTTTGTTCCTTCCTTCCCCATGGCGTCCGAAACACCCACCTCTCCTGAAAAATCTGCAACACCCATTCTGCCTGAAAAATCTGTTGCTTCCCTCCCTTCCTCTCCCTCAACTACTCTGATCACTGTCAAACTCAACATTGACAACTACCTCCTCTGGAAAGCCCAGATCCAACCATTCCTCAAAGGCCATCGTCTCTTCGGCTACATAGATGGCTCTATACCTGCTCCTCCTTCCTCCATTAATGGAGCTCCTAATCCTGACCACACTCAGTGGGTCTTACAAGACCAACTTATTCTCTCAACCATCAATTCTTCTCTTACCGATTCTGTTCTTGCTCAAGTGCTTGACTGCACTACTTCACGAGATGCATGGTCCACTCTTCATTCTCTTTTCTTAGCACAATCTTCTGCACATATTATGCAAACCAAATTTCAATTAGCCACACTCAAGAAAGGATCCGAGACTATTTCCGAGTACTTCCATAAAGCTACCTCTCTCTCTTCCTCTCTAAGTGCTGCTGGTCATCCTCTTAGTCCCTCTGAAGTTACCATCTATCTCCTAGCTGGATTAGGATCCGATTACGAATCCATCGTGACCTCCATAACCACAAGACTTGAACCATTATCCTCTTCTCAAATCTTCAGTTATCTTCTCAACCATGAGTCTCGACTTGCTCACCAAACTCACTCTCTGCTTTCGGCTAGTCCCATTTCTGCCAACTCTACCATCACACAGTCCCAAACTCCCTCCTCTACCTCTAATCGAGGTCGTGGACGTGGGTCTTCTCGTGGGCGTGGTCGGGGTCGTGGACCTCCATTTCATCCCAATTTTTTCTCTCAATCCTCTTCGTCTCGTCCAACCTGTCAGGTCTGTCATAAATCTGGTCACACGGCTTTGTCTTGCTATCATCGCTTTAATCAAACCTATCAGTCAGCTCCTCCCTCTCCTCTTCAAGCCAACTACACAGCCTTTCCCAATCCCAATCCCTCCACCTCGAGCTGGTTTCCTGACACTGCGGCAACCAACCATTTCACTGCCGATTTCTCCAACCTTCACTTAGATTCTACTCCATATCTTGGTGCTGATCAAGTCAGTCTTAGTGATGGTTCCTCTATCTCCATCCAGAATACTGGCACGGCTCAACTTCTCAATCCCTCTCGGAAATTTTTACTCAAACATCTTTTACATGTTCCTGCTATGACTAGAAATTTACTTTCAGTTAAGCAATTCTGTATTGATAATAATGTCTTTTTTGAATTTCATTTTTCTGGTTTTTTTGTGAAGGATCAGCATACCCAGGCGGTGCTTCTCCAAGGACCTGTTAAAGATGGACTTTATGTACTTCATTCTGATGCCGAGGCCACATCACTGCATTCTCACTCTCCTCCATCATCATCTACCCTTCCACCGCAAGCTCTACTTGGTGAAAGAACTTCCACTTCTACATGGCACAACCGTCTGGGACATCCCAATCCACGTGTTACTTCATTTACTTTGCGTCAATTTAATTTACCAGTTTCTGCTCCTACTTCAACCTTTGTGTGTCAAGCTTGCTTGCAAGCTAAATCTCATGTTCTCCCCCATCCTCCTTCCCCTTCTCGTTCTCAATTTCCTTTTCAACTTTTGTTTTTAGATGTCTGGGGACCAGCGCCTGTGCTGTCCTCCAAGGGATTTCGGTTCTATCTCTCTATAGTGGACGACTTTACCAAATACACATGGTTTTTTCCTTTACATGTTAAATCTGATGTAGTTGCTATTTTTCTTGCCTTTCTTAGATATGTAAGCAATACCTTTTCATCAAATGTGGTGTCCATACAAACCGACTGGGGAGGAGAGTTTCGATCTCTCAAAAATCTACTTAAAACTTTTGGCATCACTCATCGCATTACATGTCCATATTCTCATCCTCAAAATGGGAGTGTTGAGCAACGTCATCGACATATTGTCGAGATGGGTCTTTCTCTCTTAGTTCACTCCTTCATGCCAAATAAATATTGGGTAGAAGCTTTTCAAACGGCCACTTTCCTTATAAATCTCATGCCCTCTCCAATACTTAAAAATGATTCACCATTTTTTATGTTGTTTCGCCGAGTGCCTGACTACTCATTTTTTCGTGTTTTTGGATCCACTTGTTGGCCCAATCTTCGTCCTTTTAACAAACACAAAATTGATCTTCGTTCTCATCTTTGTGTCTTCATTGGTTATAGCCCCGATCACAAGGGTTACAATTGTCTTCATGTTCCTACTGGTCGAATCTACATATCTCGGGATGTTCGTTTTCACGAGTCTCTATTTCCTTTTGCCCCCCCTGGGTCTCCATCTCATCCCAAGTCTAATACTCAACAGTTTTCACTTTCTGGGCCGCAAACCTTTCCCAGCAATCCTACCTCTACAATTAGGTCCATTGACTTATTTCCTTCTACTCGGCCCAGCCTCACTCCTTCCATACACTCATCCACTTCAATTCCTCCTCAACGGCCCATTCCAATTATCTCTCAATCACCTTCACGGTCCAGTCCACCCATACTTACTTCCCTTCCAGAAAATTCTCCCACTACTAACTCATCTTCTTCGTCCCGTTCGACAGAGTCCTCTGATTCCCCCCCCTTAGATCCTAAACCGAATCTGGCCACATCTACTTCTTCAACGTTACTGCCCTCTCAAACCACAGCTTCTCATCCTATGCTTACTCGATCGAAGGTCAATATTCATTGCCCTCTTATTCGTTCAGACGGTACTATGCCATGGCCATCCAGAAAATCAGCCTCTCTCTCTACATCTAATGCTTCTCTCATTCCTGAGGAACCCACTTCATACACTGAAGCTGTAAAATTTCCTGAGTGGCGTGAAGCAATGTCCACTGAGTTTCACGCCTTACTTCATACCCGAACATGGGATCTCGTTCCTCCCTCACCCAACCTCAATATCCTTGGCTGTAAGTGGGTTCTCAAGACCAAGAGGAATGCTGATGGTACTCTTGAGCGACGTAAAGCTCGTCTTGTCGCTAAAGGGTTTCATCAACAACCGGGTCTTGATTATTTCGAAACATTCTCTCCCGTTGTCAAACCTGTAACCATTAGACTTCTCATTTCGATTGCTGTCACCAGGAATTGACCTCTTCATCAGCTTGATATACAAAATGGCTTCTTGCATGGAGACTTGGAGGAGGATGTGTTCATGCATCAACCTGTCGGGTTTGTTAATTCTGACTTCCCTCACTATATTTGTAAATTACGTAAGTCCATTTATGGATTGAAACAAGCCCCTAGGGCTTGGTTCTCCAAGTTAAGCTCCAAATTGTTATCCTTAGGATTTCATGCCTCTGTTTCCGATTCCTCTCTCTTTATTTTTTCTGCTGAGTCTTCTTCAATTTATGTTCTTATTTACGTTGATGATATTATTGTTACTGCTTCTAGTTCATCTTTGATCACAGATTTTATTTCCTCACTCCGTTCTGATTTTCCTGTTAAAGATCTTGGTGTTTTGCATTTTTTCTTGGGTCTTGAAATCTGTCGAAACTCCTCTGGTTTATTCATGTCTCAGTCTCGTTATATTACTGATCTCCTTAATAGGACCAACATGCAGAAATCAAAACCTGTTTCAACCCCTATGTGCTCCACTGTCAAACTTTCTGCCCTTGATGGTCCCTCATTTGAAGACCCGCATCTCTACAGGAGTGTTGTTGGCAGCCTCCAGTACTTAGCCTTTACCCGACCTGATTTATCTTTTGCAGTTAACAAAGTGTGTCAATTTATGCACTGTCCTCGAGTTCCTCATTGGCAAGCTGTCAAGCGTATATTACGCTATCTTCGACACACAGCCAACTTTGGTCTTTATTTCTCTTCATCTTCATCTCCTAACCTCACTGCTTTTTCGGATGCCGACTGGGCCGGTTGTCTAGATGATCGTAAATCAACCGGTGGTTTTTTGCATTTATTTTGGCTCTCATCTGCTTTCGTGGGGCTCTAAAAAGCAACCCACAATTGCTCGGTCCTCTACCGAGGCTGAGTACAAAGCTGTGGCTAACACCACTTGTGAACTTTTATGGATTCAATCTCTCTTAAAAGAATTGGCTATTTTTCTTACGGATCCACCTACATTATGGTGTGATAATCTTGCTGCCACTTACTTGTCTGTCAATCCCGTTCTCCATTCTAGAACTAAACATGTAGAGCTTGACTTTCATTTTGTGCGAGATCGTGTGGCTGCCAAGACCCTCAAAGTCTCTTTTGTTCCCAGCAAAGATCAGATGGCTGACATACTCACAAAGCCACTCTCCTCAACCCGATTCACCTTATTACGCTCCTGCCTTACCATCTGTCCAGTGCCAGTTGGAGCGAGGGGGGCTGTTGAGACAACAGATTCAGATGAATTACCAAAGGGACCTGCAAGCAAAACGACAGTAGCTGGATGTAACAAACTGCAGAATGCAAAGGAAGACTCTCGAAAGAATTAGGCAAAATTAATTGTGCTGAGGTGTACAGTGGAGATTTGATCTTGTTTTCTTTCGGTTATGAAATCTGTCTATATATACACACTACAGTACTCATAATAAAAGCAAGGAAATATAGAATATGAAATATCGTGCAGTGCCTTTTCTCTCTTTTGTACTATTCTCATTAATATCACATAAATATGTCAAAGAGCTTGCAAATATGCTACTAGAGAGCACATTCAGAAGGAAATTGAGAGGGAGAAGAAAAGCAAAACTGATGCTGTGAAAGAGGATTCTGAAGATAAAATGATGGAAATCAAGGTCTCTCACTTTGAGTAATCGTTGAAGTTCTCCAGGAGTGTGAAAGATGCAGACATCTACAAGTACCAAGCATTTGCTTGAAGCTTGCAGCATTCCAGAGCTTTTAGAACTGAGTTTAAGTCTTCGGAGTCGAGAAAAGTGCCCAATTATCCCAATATATTTGCATCTTCGGCTGGTGGGCACGAGGATGCTAACCTTTACGATTAGCTACTTAATAATTTTTTTTATTCTCCTTAATTTTCATTTGGAATTTGCTAACAATAGAGTCAGAATCATACAAGTTATTTGCTACAAAATTTGTCATAGGATTGTAAATTGTCTTTTTATTTCTCTTGCTTTATCTTCCTCTGTTCTGTGTAATCGGTGCAGTAGTGACCCGATGACCCGAAATCTAGAGAATCAAAATATTTCCTACCATTTATAAAGAATACGGTTCTGCAATTATGATACAAATTTCCACCGTCCTGTTGCTAAACAAAAAAAAAAAAAAAAAAAAAAAACAAAGAGAATAAATGAAAGGTTCGATGAACTAGGACAAAGCAAATGGATAAGATGAAGAAGAAAGAAAATTTAACTTAAAAGGGAAGTGTAATTCTGGGAATTAGTCCCATGAAGAATTTCCCATATTCTTTTACCCTGCTCTAACACTTAAAATAGCTACGACCAATGAAACTTGCAGAAAATGAGATATCATCATGAGTAAGAGCTTTCTGCCTGTCCATGTTAGATCTTTTTTGTGTGAGACTCTGCACTATCTTTTTGTTTTCTAGAGTAAAATTCCACCTCTGCTGGCTGACCTCCATCGCCACCAACGACGTCAGTACTGCCAGTTTAAGCCTCGCCTCTATTATTCCCTTCAAAGCTGCTTCGGGTACGTCTCTAAATCGCTTGTTTGTGTTAATTTTTTTTGTTATGAAAATATGAACCTTGACTCTGCATGTTTGCAGCGACAATCGGAGCTTCAAGAAATTAATTGAATAGCAATGGTTGGGTCGATACAGCCGATCGAGTCGATGACTCGGCTGGGCCGAGTGAATCACGTTAGATGGGCCTGAAATATGTTGAGCTTTTTGTTTCAGATCGTTTCAAATTTCAAATTCGACCCATTTTCAAAAATTAATTTCAAGTAATTTCCAACTAGGCGGGCTTCACGATTGCTGAGTATAGCCCAGCCCAAATACTTCGATAAAAAAATACCCAATGCCCTTTTTATTTGCTAAATGTGTCAAATCCTACCTTTGACTGAAGATTGTATTCTTGTTGACTAAAGTCTAAAATAGCTAGAAGATGCAGTAGTTTGCCAAATATTAGAGGTAGGTACCTGTATTATTAATTATTTTTCTATAATCTAAGAATCTTAATTAATATATTCATTAAAAAACAATTATTTTACTCTCTTGCCGAAACTGAAAGCTGGATTTATAACCTAAACCCATGAATTATGATCACCATCATCTCAGAAACGTACAATAAGTTGTTGATGACTCTTCTGTTCAATTATAGGCTAAGCTCATGTTATTTGTTGGATTTCCGACGTTGTTTGTTGGGGTCATGCATCTATTTAATCGTCCCAAGTAATTAATATCTCCATATTGCAACGGAGATCGATCATCGGGAGAATATGTTGGAAAGAATGGCCCAAACAAAAATTCCTTCCATCCTTGGCACAACATTAGTGCTGTGCATGTTGTTTTGCTGCAGAATGACTCAGCAAGCAGAGACGACCTACATGGTCGGTGATGACAGAGGTTGGACCTTTGGCGTCAGTGACTGGTAGGCATGATTAATATTAATTTGTGTTTGTTTATATATAGTGTTTCTGTATGATCGGACCAAACACGATGTGGTGGTTGTCCGAAATCATGATTATGATTCATGCACTGTCCCAGAGGTTGTCGCCGGATGGTATCAGACAGGATATGATGAGATCGAGCTTGAACAAGGAATAACATTTTTCATCAGCTCCTATCCTCAAAACTGTGCATCCGGAATGAAGCTGGCTATAAATATTACTGCTTGATCAGGAACCACATCTATATATACGTACGTACATACGGCGTGGGTCTGACATAGCCAGACATGCATGCATGCTATTCGATCGATCGTTTTGCTTTAAGTTTTCAAGAACTTATACGAATGTATTTGATTATGATAACTCTTTACTGCTGTCTTGAACTAAGTAATATTAGAATTAAGTGGAATATTGTATGTGTTGAGTGCCTCGAATGTTGATAAAAAGTGATTTGTTTTTAACCTTTTAACCTATTTTTCAACCTTCGAAAGGCATAAAAGTAAGTGTGACCACTCAACATCATGGAAGGCAATAGTAGTACTACTCATATCTCTCTCTCTCTACGGAACAATATTGTTATTAGACCAATTATCAGATTGACTTTAGTAGTCTTAGCACGCTTTACCAGCTTGTGTGTAGCTAGTAATTGTAGTTGTTGGAGGTGGTGGTGGCCACAATGCATGGTAATATTAATGCAAGTGCGCGCACTTGAATTTGTTGGGGGATCAGATGTGTACGTAAATCATTTAAACCTCCAACAACGACGTTACCATCCAAAATGGCAGACTCAATCACCATTTCCGAGCATAATGCTTCTTGGTATCCAATGCTCAACAGCAAACCAAAGTGTCTCAGAGCCAATAGCAGCCGAGCACGCGTTCACCGTAATAATCAAGGGTGCTTTAAAGATGAAAAAGTTGCGATCACGCCATCATTACATACTAAGAAAAAGGTTCAAAAGACATAACGGATAGAGAAACTTTACATGAAACATGTTTGGCTGCTTTTTCAATTTCATGTACATGGTTGACTTACATCAATGCAATGACAAAACATTAATATATTTAACAAGTTACGGGTCAAAGTTCACAAAAATCCAGACTGCTGCCAGACGAATTCACTTCTTCCCTGCTCAGAATTGAAGAAAACTCCCTCTGGTCTTTCCAAAAAATAGTTTGACGCATTATATAGGGCATCCATCTTAATTTCTTGAACTCACATTAGGAAACAACGTCTGCTCAAGCTCATGTAGTTATTACAATATGAAATCGGTCAAGTTGATAGGTAGTTCATCGCTTGAGATAAACCCTATATATTAATGCAGCCGATCTGCTGCTTCGGTTTAAAATCGACTCATATGTGCAAAGACTAATTAAAGAACATACATATATCATGTGTTCTTTATATATATATATATATATCGGCTAGCTATTATGATGCAGTCTTATAACCGAGTTGCATGTTTTGAGTTTTTTGTGTGCCGCTACTGATGATCATTATATGATCGAACTCATATTATGGGTATATAATACGTACCAACATGTAACCACCCTAGCTATGGTTGATGGTCGATCGTATTTGGAGCATAGCGGCCATTAAAATTAAATGGCCTATTAAACAAGTGATTTGGCCTAATTTGAATGCATACTTGCAAATTTGGTACTAATTCCGCATGAGCTAAAGAATGGTGAGTATGCATTAACCTGTAACCTGCAAAGTGGCCGAAAGAACAAAGATCAGAATACACTAAGAGAGGTCAACCGACAGAACAAGTAATTAAAGCCAATGGAGCTGGGAAAAAATTTGCCGCTTTAACAATTACCTGCATGCGTAGATAACACTTGTGACTGTATCTATGTAAAACCACCTAAATTTCTAATTTGCCTGAACCCAAGACAATGATCAAAGAGCTCATCTTAGTCTCAACTATGCATGCACACATATAAAGTAAACAAACAACAGATTAGTGAAAAAAGAATACGAGTGAAAGAGACTTTTTCTGGCCAGATCAGAAAATACGACAGACATTAAGTAGAGTTATTAAGCAGAAAGATTTTCATCAAGAGCTTTTGGCTCTTATATGGTTTCTCAGAGAGAAATTTACAGAACCAATTTGACATGCTGGCCGCCTCCAAAAGCTGAAAATCAAACTAGTTAACTAACAAGAACATTTCATGGAGGTGGACAGAATGCCAAATTGGCTCTGCAACAAGGCCCCTGAGAAACCCTAGAGAGATATCAGAGAGAGAGAGAGAGAGAGAGAGAGGAGGGAGAGATCAGGGATAGCAGAAGTCTGAGGCAAAGAATGAAGAACAGATTTGTGTAGTGCCTTTTGAATTAGGATGGGCTTTTTGTAGAAAGCGGGTGCATGAGCGTGCATGGTGTTGTACGGCCTGTTGGGATATGTGTGGGCGTTTCCGGATTTTTCATATATATGATACATGCTTTTATTGTTGCAGCTTTGTGACAAGAGTGCCCTTTTGTTCCCTCAGTGACGACCCATGAATCCTTAGGGTTCAACTCTGGAGAGCGGAATTTCCGGCCCACATGCATATATATTATGGCACTAAGCTTCCTTTGCAGGGTACGTATGTATGTCATGTGTGTATATATATCCTCTTTCTCTCTCTCTCTCTCTCACACACACATAGAGAGAGAGAGAGAAGAGCTTTGTTTGACTATGGAGGTCATGTACTGGTTCCAGTATATATGCTTAATTTGTAGCTACATGCTTTTTGACTTGCAGCCAATAAAGGACGATTCAAATGGGCTGTCTTTGTCTCCCACTCAGATCGAATTCCTTTGTCAACTGGCTTCTTTGTTCTTAAGTACCATTTACACTGATTTTTCAATGGCAAGCATGCATGCGCATGAGTTTGGATCGATTACGCAACAAAATGGAATATTTATCGATTTCATGGGTTAACACGTCATAGAATATCATAAGTCTAGCTAGTTAGCTATATATCATACACCATATATATATATATATATATATATATAAAAGAGAAATGATATTTGTAATTGTAAATGTGCAAGCGCCGCGCATTCTCTTTAAAAAAAAAAAATTAATACGAGACTCACATGAAAAAAAAAATAAAAATAAAAATAAAAAATTAACTTTTTAATTATAGACTATTCCACTCTTTTTCAAATTGATTGCGCTGTATTTATACATTCTACGACTATACGTAACATTACTCTTTATATATAAATATATATATATATATACACCATCAGCACCCAGTGACACTGATGATCATGATGATCAATATGTAGTACTTTCGTAATCACTCGATGATCGAGATCATTATTTTTAGCAATGAGCTTGTCAAACGTCTAACGTACGACAGCATGCATCATCTGTGTAGTGCCCACTTTTTTCTCGAAATTAATTAGGCTTTTACTAATCTAGAAGATCGAGTATATATGTTAATATTCCTTTCAAAATGTGCTGTAGCACATGGCAGAATAATGCATGCCATCATCCTATATAATTATGAAAAATAATACTTACAGTAATGAGTGTACCGTACAATCATTTTGAAAAAAAAAATATATACAAAATTTACATGAAAGAAAATTAATTTTTTAATAATAAATTTCACTCTTTTTTAAAATAATTATATAAAATTTATACACTTGATCATGACTGTATATAACATTACTTTATATATTATATATAGCTAGAAAGTTTATAGCACCAAGTGTTTTTTGACACGCGTTGCATTACTACCAACGGGGCTACTACGTACTTACCATAACTATGCATCCAAAGAATTTCTCTTCGTCCTTTCATGGAACATATTTCCAAGTAATTAGGTAACGATCAGCTAGATTGACCACGATAGGTTTCAAGAAGATGCGACGCATGTTATGAAATCTAAATATTTGTACAAAATAAAAAATATCGACAAGAGAGTATCCAAAAGAAAATAGTTTATTGACAAGACTGAACCAAGGATCTCACAAGAAATATAAACTCTCAAGCTGACGTAATGACTTATGTAATACGTTAGAATATTAAAAAGTTATTTTTATTATAAAATAGATCTAATAAATTATATAAAATCACATATTATAAAAAAATTACTTATTTAATACAAGTACATATTTTATATTAAAATAACTATTTCCTGTCAAAATGAGTTTATGCTCGTATTCTCGTTGTAACAGAATTTCTCTATCCAAAATAACTAATAATCTTGGGGACACAATCTCATGCGTACCAAATAATTATCAAATAACATGAGACTAGTCTTATTAAGGTGCGGCTCCAATTAAGAGGATTATTATATATATATATATATATATATATATTTATAAATCTGAGATCCCAGTAATTAATTACGCATGGCCAGCAGAAGTATGTACGTACGTACGTACGGCCGGGCTGAAGCAGTGAATTAAAGGGGGCCGGCCCGCCGGGGAGCGAAATTATAAGGTGATGATCAGTGTCTTGATCGACTAAAAGCCTCATATAGAACACCATGAGTAAATAAAGATTTATAAATAAAAAGGTTTTTCTAAACCATGCTTAGCTTATATTAAATACATGATAAAAGAGACCGTGGACAAAATGATTTACGCGATCGAGCATCTTCTGGAATGAATTATTAAGGTTGTCGCGAATTAACATGCATCCCGGATCAGATGATCAACATACGGCCTATGCAAATTAATTAAAGAATACCACTGCTCGAGATTCGAATTTGAGCACAAATTGTTATATTATTAATATATGAAATTAATTAATTAAGTTGGCACACTCATTAATTTTCCCGGTGCTGCTAGCTAGCTACTTCATAGATCAGCTTTACAATGCATGCAGATCATTAAAATCTTTTAAAACTCAAGTACCCAAATCCGATCAATTTCATCTGTATATAAAGTACGAAAAATACTTTAATAAAAAAGAGATTATATAAAAATAAAGTTACAATTTGACGTAATTTAATGTAGTAAATCAGATTATAAAGTTACTTTTATTACAAAATCTAACGGATTTTCATAAAACTACATCAGTTTGTAGGTTTATTTTGTGTACGTAATCACTTTATGTCTGTATCAATTTTGATATAATAAATATTTACTTTCTATTTAAAACAATAATATTAAATGTAGTTTTTGGTATGTATGCTCGGCACGTTACTCCATTTGAAAACGTAGAATCCACCTTGAAAAAATATAAGGAAAAATATATTTTCACTTGGATTTAAGATGTTTTTTAAGTGAGATCCATTATTTTTTTTAAATGGAGTGTGTAGAATTTACACATGACCCTATTGATTATATTTAATATTACTTATAATTCTACATTTAACCATAATTAACAAAACATTTAAAATCACAAATTAACATAGTCAGGCAATGTGATATCTATTATCATTAATCCAACCAACGCTAATAATTAGTTTCTAGCAGCTCGCGCAAATGAATCCAATGACCATTGTTTACAACAAAATCATGTAGATTATTATATAAAGGTCAAAGACTCAACTTGGCAGCATGCAAGACACCATCAGTACTACATATTGTGCCATGAATAATGAATCATGATTGTTCATAAGCCCCCCTTTTAAAACAAGACATGATCATGAGAAACTGCGAACCGTACGTTATATATGTCGATCGAAATCTGCCCAAAATATGCCACCAGACGATACCAACTCAACAACTTCAGCAAAAGGCATCACCACCTCAACCCAAGATCACAATTGCCTCACCACGTCAGATGCACCTTTGGAATCCTCTGGAATAACTTAGACTAAGTATTGGTACTTGCCCTTTGTGGCACGATTGTACTATTCTAGCTGGACCTGCAATCCACTCTACTGCAAAATGGTAGTGCTCTACAGAGCACATCATCTGCTTGAACTAATGATAGAGTTAGTTAGGATTCTTTGTATATATATGCACAACCATTTACAAGAATAAAATTGAATAGTTTTTCCTTTATCTCTAAAACTCTGATATGGTATCAGAGAAGTAAAATGGCGGAACTAGAACCTATTAACCCCAAAGACCCTTTTAGCCATTTTTTTCTTAATCCCAACGATGGCCCTGGCACAATACTCACAAATCATTTTTTGACTGCCAATAATTATCACTCTTGAGCTCGCACCATTCGCAGATCTCTACTTATCAAGAAGAAACTAGGGTTCATCGATGGAACTCTCTCTCAGCCATCTGAATCCAGTACCTTTTTAGAACCATGACTTCAATGCAATGACATGGTTGTAACTTGGTTACAAAATGCTATGTCCTTGGAAATCAAGAATAGTGTTGTGTATGTTGAAACTGCTCTTTGGCTTGAGTTAGAACAACGTTTTGCACAAAATAATAGTCATCGAATCTATGAGTTGAAACAATCTATTAATGCTCTCTCTCAAGGAGACGACTCAATTAGCCTTTATTTTTCGAAATTGAAGAGCTTGCTTGATGAACTTGTGAATTTTGAAACCATACCAACCTGCACTTGTGGTGCTATGCAAACTATCATTGCCAACCAATAATGTGACTGGATGATGAAGTTTCTCATGGGACTTCATGATTCTTTCATTGACATCAAGGCCCAAATTATTTTACTTAAAACCACCATCAATTTTAAGTGAAGTATATGCCCTTGTCCAGCAAGAAGAAAAGCATAAATAGCTTTCCAATCCTCCCATCCCTTCTGATTCACTTGCGTTTGCAACCAAAAACCATTTTACCTACAACAAAGACCCCACAAGACAGTCTGGTTTTCCAAAAAGAGACAAACCTTTTTGCACTCATTGCAAAATTTCAGACCACTCTTCGAACAAATGTTTTAAAGCCAATCCTAATTTGGAAAAACCTATCTGCACTCACTGTAATTTTGCTGGACACATTGTTGATAGGTGCTACAGGCTACATGGCTACCCTCCAGGCCACAAGCTTCACAATCGGACCAAGCTCACGGATTCATTTGCTAACCAAATTAGCATATCTGACCAAGAGCAGATCACTAATGGTCCAAAGCATGTTTTAACTCAAGAGCAATATCATAATCTACTTGCTTTGCTGCAATCTCAGACCCCAACACCTTCAACTAATCAAGTATCTACAATGCAATATGGTATTCCCTTATGTCTCTCGACTTTTAATTCATCTTCTTTACCTTTAAAAATTTCATGGATTATAGACACGGGTGTGATTTGTTGCCCCTCCCTTTACACCTTAGAACCAACCAAAATTTCTTTCTATCTTAAATGACCAAATGGTAACCAAGCACATGTCACTCATCGGGGCACGATTTAGCTCACCCCTAACATATTCTAAAAAATGTCTTATGCATCCCTTCATTTAATTTTAGGTACGGTTTAGCAACTAAAATTTCTCATCTCAAACACAAAATTCTCATCTCATCATTATAACTTTCTCAAATCTCCATATAAATATAATAAACTATTTAACTTTTTCTTAACTTTTTCAAATATCAAAACAATAATAATATTAAAATATAATATTTTAATATTTCATCTTAAAACTCAAAATTCTCATATGAGAATTCTCAGTAGCCAAACAAAACCTAATCTTCTTTCAACCAGAAAGTTAACTCAGGACATCAATTGTTGTTTCATATTTTTCACCAATGAGTGGTTTGTAAAGGACCTTTTCACTTGGAGCACGATTGGGAAGGGTGAGGTTCACAATGGTTTATAACATTTATAGTTGACAGCAATACCTGCTCAAGCCCTTGTTACCACCTCCTCTGATTTACCTTTCCATTTTAATTTTGTCTCTAACCCTCATTCTAAGTACATATTATGGCATTGTAGAATGGGACATCCCTCTGATTCCCGCCTTTTATTATTACAAAAAGACTTATCCAATCAAAAATTCATGAATGAAATTTCTCCTTGTGATACTTGTCATTTATCAAAGCAGCACCGCTTACCATTTCCCATTAGTCAAACATGAGCACAACAACCTTTTGATATAATCCATTGTGACATATGGGAACCTTGTTCTCATATGGGCTATGATGGATCCAAATACTTTCTTACAATCGTTGATGACTTCACAAGATCAACATGGCTTTATTTAATGAAAAACAAATCACAAACTCGGCCATTCCTTCAATCTTTTTGCTCCCTTGTAGAAACACATTTTCAAACAAAAGTCAAAACCATTCAGTCAAACAATGGTGTGGAATTTGCCATGACAATTTTCTACATGGAAAAAGGTATAATCCATAAGAAAAGTTGCGTTGAAAGTCCCCAACAAAACGGGATTGTAGAACGCAAACACTAACACATATTGAACATTGCTCGAGCATTACGTTTTCAATCTGGCATTCCCATTCCCTATTGGAAGATTGTGCTATGACTGCCACCTATCTAATTAATCGAACCCCTTCTTCCAATCTCCAAAATCAAACACCATACCAACTTCTATTCAAAGTAAAACCATCATATAGCCACCTAAAAATCTTTGGTTGCCTATGCTATGACTCCTCTTTGACAACTCATTGTCACAAGTTTGACCCCCGTGCCAAAAAATGCATCCTTCTTGGGTACCCCTTTGGAGTAAAAGATTATAAATTGTTGGATTTACAAACCAAATATGTTTTTAATTCTCGTGATGTTATTTTCTATGAACAAGTTGTCTCATACAAGACTAACATTTCCATCCACAATCCCCCCATTACTCTTGGCCTCAACACTACACCTCTAATAGATATTACCTCCTCAACTCACCAACCAGAAATCAATCCCCTTGGCTTAGACTCTATTCATCCACCAAATACTCCACCAATTCATCAACCAGAAATCATTCCTCACGGTTTAGAATCTATTCCTCCACCAAATATCACTTCCCGACCTCAATCACCCCTTCCTCAATCACCTATACCCACCTCTTCCCCTTCTCACATTTTCCAAACACACCAAACAGCTCCTCGACGAACTGAAAGACCCAAGAAACAACCCCTTTACCTACAGGATTACTACTGTCAACAAGCTAGCGGGTCTTCCCCTTCATTGATATGCTCCCAAGACGAGGGTACTTTACATATTACTCCTCCATATCCCTTATCATCTGTCATTTCACATGAAATTGCTGTCCATTTTTTCTGCTTCCATCATTAAACAATCTGAACCAACATCATATAAACAAGCTGTCCAATCCTTTGAGTGGCGCAAAGCAATGGACAGTAAAATTGCTACTCTTGAATTAAACAATACTTGGGACATTATTACTATCCCTCAAGGAAAAACTTCTATTGGATCTAAGTAGGTTTACAAAATAAAATAAAATACCACGCGGATGGCACCATTGAAAGACACAAGGCACGTCTTGTTACCAAAAAGGATACACACAACAAGAAGGACTTGGCTATCACGAAACTTTTTCCCCCGTTGCCAAACTCGTGACTGTCAAAACTCTCTTGGCTATTGCTGCTATTAAAGGCTGGGTTCTTCGTCAATTTGACGTTCACAACGCCTTCTTACAAGGAGAATTAGAAGAAGAGGTTTACATGAAACTCCCTCTGGGAAACTTGGTTAAAGGGAAGACAAAGTGTGCAAGCTGAAAATAAGTCTATATGGTGTTAAATAGACTTCTCGTCACTAGTATGCTAATTCTCATCATCCTTACTTAGCTTTGGTTTTATTCAATCTAGAGCTGATTATAGTCTCTTCACCAAGCAATCTGGACATTCTTTCCTTGCACTAGTCGTATATGTTGATGACATAGTCCTGGCCTCTAATGATCCTCAAGTTGTTTCAGACCTCAAGATTTTTTTGCTCACCAAATTCAAGATTAAAGATCTCGGCATACTAAAGTATTTCTTAGGTCTGGAAGTGGCGAGAAATTCCACTGGTATTCATCTCTGTCAGCATAAATATGCACTTGATATATTGCATGATTATGATCTAATTGGTTGCAAACCAAGCACAAGACCCATGGACTCTAATCCTATACAGAAGACTTATTGGCAGACTCCTTTATTTGACCATTACAAGGCCAGACTTAACTTTTTTAACTCATTTGCTCAACCAATACAAGGTAGCCCCTCTTCTCCCCCATTTTCAAGTAGTATATAAGGTGCTAAAATATGTCAAGAATTCTCCAACACAAGGTCTGTTTTTCACTGCATCCTCTTCATGTCATCTCACAGCATATTGTGATTTGAATTGGGCTTCTTGCCCCGATACAAGAAGATCCACCACTGGTTATTGTGTATTTCTTGGTCAATCTCTCATTTCTTAGAAATCCAAGAAGCAAACTACCGTTTCTCGAAGCTCTATCGAAGCTGAATATTGATCAATGGCAACTACTTCATGTGAGATTGTATGGCTCAAATATCTTCTTGCTAATCTCAAAGTTATGCACTCACAGCCTGCTACTTTATATTGCGACAGCCAATCTGCCTTGCACATTGCAGCTAATCCCATTTTTCACGAATGTACCAAACATATTGAATTAGATTGCCATTTGATTTGTGACAAAATTCAAGAAGGGATCATATCTACTGCTTACACTCCTTCAAGCTCACAGTTAGCTAACTTACTCACCAAAACACTTCCATCTCCATTATTGTCTTCTCTTTGTTCAAGATGGAAGTTCTCACTATTCATTCTCCATCTTGCGCCGGGGGGGGGGGGGGGGGGGGNNGTGTTGAAATCTGCCCAAAATATGCCACCAGATGATACCAACTCAACAGCTTCAACAAATGGCATCAGCACCTCAGCCCAAGATCACAATTGCCTCATCACGTCAAATGCACCTTTGGAATCTTCTAGAATAACTTAGACTAAGTATTGGTACGTGCCCTCTATGCCACAATTGTACTATTCTAGCTGAACCTGCAATCCACTCTACTGCAAAATGGTAGTGCTTTGCAAAGCACACCATCTGCTTTTACTAATGACAGAGTTAGTTAGGATTCTTTGTATATATATACACAGCCATTTACAAGAATAAAATTGAATGGTTTTCCTTCATCTCTGAAACTCTGATAATATAATCATTGTTAATTATGAGAAACTGAGCAACAACACCTAAGATGATAAAGAAACAACCGCCCAGCGGCGGAGAGGTTAAGGCCCATCCCGGAACTGGAAATGAGATGCCATGCATGCGTGTTTTCTTTTAATATTGGAGGGTGGAATATTTAAGCATGTTCTTAAATATATATATATATATATATATATATATATATATATAAACAACGGGTGCATGTATGTGGTATGATGAGAAGGCAAGGCAATATCTGCTCATTCTGCAGAGTAGAGTAACAGCAGTGAGTGATGGAGCGAGGCAGCCCTTGAGGTCCACCGACGAGCATTAGCCGGAACCAGTGCAGATCAACTAGGACACCTTTCCACGCTTTATCAATTGTACATCCTGTACCGCCTCTATATATATATAAGAAATTCATCTCAGTTTCTTTCATTCAGTACTGTCAGAAAGTGAAATGCAATCTAATGAGAATTAAATTACAAGAAGATCTATATAAGTTTCCATTTTGGAATCTTTTGGGGGCCTAAACAAATATGAAATGAGTTGTCCAGAACTTGTGTACATGATACATGCAGTAACGTTGTGTGCCAAACCTAAGCATGCCAGGGAATTTCAGCAAGCCCTTGAGCATTTTTCTGTAGCCTTTATATATAGTATACAACTAGGAAACTAGCTAATGATATGACCAAAACTGTGTCTTAAGCAGATCAGCAGCAGTTGCAAAATCTGATCCACTCTTTCGTGACCAAGAAACTACACACTACTCAAACAGGAACTCGGTAAGATGGATCCACCATTTTCAGGATGAACAAGTTTCCTTTGTCACCTCTTGATACCCTGTCAAAGAAAAAAAAGGGGATTAATGAAGGAATCTTGTAGTCTAGAGTCGGATACCCTTCAAATTTATATACTATTGGTTCAGTACCTCAATTCTTCATCCAAGTATGTGATTTCCAATTCACCGCGAGCTCTGTCAGGTGCCTTAACAGGTATCTGTTGCATGTGCATCAAAATCAGTAAGCACCTTGCTCTTCCTATATATATAACTGTGGCCTTCAATAAAAAAAGAAAGAAAGAAAATACTGGCAAGGAGATTACTTACTAAACCTCCGATTTTAAAATAATCGAACTTTACAGCCACTTTCTTTGCATTCAGAGGTGTTAAATCTGCCGTCACCTACCAATACAAAACACATTCATGATAAACAATATGGCAGGTGAGCAAGTCTATGTGCATCAGTCTCTGAATCCAAAGTCTTCATAACCAGCCCAAGTATGTAAAATTACTAAAACGTCCGTCTTTCTAAACTACCTCACCTAACAAAGAAATGTAGAGGACTACACTGCAACACAATATATCAGTCAATTCTAATCATTATGTATTAATCTCTTTCCATGTCTTCTTCCCATTGCATATTTTTAGGTACAATGACAGAATAAATTGAGTATACCTGGTTGAAGAATGGCCAAGATTCCATATTCTGGGCCCTAAGTACATCCAAATTGATCGCCTGGTAGTTTGCACTCGATCTTAGAAATTTGGGTCTCTGTGATCACCATGTTAATTTCCAAAGTGAATGCAATTTATACCATGAAAATGTCAAAAATGCAAACATGTCCAGTCGCAATAATTTATTTCTTTGTTCATTTTATCATAAAAGATACAGAGCATGACTCGCAAGAAAAAAGAGTATGCAAAGTGCCTTTTTCTAGCAATTCAGATTATTAAATAGGCCCTCCAAAATGTAAGGAGTGCAGAACCATATCCAGATGTACAATAATTGATCCCTTCCACCTGCTTGAAATAACCATTACAATCATGCATGGCATTACAAGTATGGAAATGCTGATAAAACGAGAAATACACAGTAAATTCAAAGAGTAAATAAAAATAAAAAGAAAAACTCTATAAGAATGCAGTGTAGAGGTTATAAAAGATTGCTGAAGCCTCAGAGAAGACATTGTATAGCAATGAAGATGGAGACTAAATTCACCTGGGTCTGTAAAATTGATGTTGAAGTAGTGTAGATAAGCTCCCATTTGCCATCGAGTAAATTAGATTTGAGGGGTTCCTTTACTGGGTTAAGTGCTTCGAGTTTTTGAGCAATCTATTTGAAAATTAGTTTCCCAGTATCAGACAAATTTAGTTTACATAAGTGCGTTAAGATATCACGAACTAAATATATAATACCAATTTCACAGTAAAATCCTATCGATTTCCGTTTTAAGAATCACATGTAAATTTCGTTCATGTTGATAATTCTCTTAAATCATTAACTTTTGACAGAGAAAACAAGAACCCAGAGATCATCATCAAACCAAAGGTAAGAGTAGAAAAAGAATTCGGTCCAACCTGATCAACTGTTTGCTGGTCTTCGACAGTGGCATCTGCTCCGCGATCCAGGGTCGCAATGGCTTCAAGCAGCTCCTCCTTGACAGTCTTGGCATCGTTGCCTTTCTTCAGAAAAGCAGGAAAGAAAGAAATTTTGGCTCTCCATTTCTCAGGGTGCGCGGTGCTTGAAAGGTTTTGGGTGCTGGGATTGGCTGGGACTGGAAAACATAAAGCAGTTCGAGGAGGCGGAAAGGAGAGGGACTTAGGAATTGAAGGTGTCGAGGATTGAGCGGTGGTGAGGACTAAAGCTGCATGAGTAGATAAGGCCATGGATGTCTTTCCTGTACATAAAGCAAGAGTGGCTTGTATTTATCTATCTAAAATGGTCTGCTTTCTACAAGGTAGTCGAGAAAGCGGTTGAATGGCATGGCTCTAGTAATTTAAGGAACATAGAACATACCGAAAAGTGTTAAAATTTTAGTTAAGAGTAGTTATTTCTTTCGAAAAGGTAATGCCAGTAACGTGACAAGTGTTAATATATTTTTGTGACATTAATCATAAAAAAATATTAACCTAAGGAAATTAGATTTTTTTAAATTCGTTTTAATAGGCTCCGATGGCATGATATATATTTTGAGATATGATATTTGCAATCAGGGTTGTGTAAACGTTGTACAGTCTCTTTGAAAAAAGTGAATTAATACGGAACCCACGTGAAAAAAAAAATTAACTTTTTAATCATAGACTTCACTTTTTTTCAAAGCGATTGCATAACATTTGTACACTCCACGACTATATATAGCATTACTTATATATTTTATTCTCAATATCCGCTCCTGAAATCAGCAACGTGCAACTATACAGAGCGCCCATGCTACCTAATAAAACCAGCAACAGAGCCTAACTCGCCACCACTTAACTCTTCTTATGGTCCCAGCCTCCAAAGAAAGGTCCCTCTTTCCAACACATACACGTTTTCCCTTTTTTGGGGGGATTATCTCTCTTTTTGCCCGTCCACCTTGTTCTTATTCCGAGTTCTTTTTCTTGTTCAGGACTCGATTATATGCTCCAAGTTTAGTTCTTTCAAATTTCAAATGGCAGAGGTAACCAATAGATGATGTTATTTTTGTTCCTTTTTACTGTATTATTTCGACTGTTTACTTTTGTTGATTGATGTCACTTGTTTGCTCCTAAAACATAAAAGAAGCTCCCAGGAAGAAACACAAGGGGTAAGAAGGATAAAGTTTTTTAATGATTTCACTTTGCTGCTTGAATCAGAATGCAAATGATTGCATCTAAGAAGGAAACAGATTATTAATGGAGAACTGCTATAGACATAAAGAGATTACACAAAGTAAACACATAAACTGACGTAGTTTCATGAAATTTATTAGATCTACTTTATAATAAAAATAACTTTACAATCTGACGTATCATATCAAGCTACATCAATTTGTGGGTTTACTTTTATTTAGTCCCTTTGTGACTAAAGTATTTTCCTTATTAATTTGTTCGGATATTGCCTGAACCCCAAATTTACCACTTAAGCCTGCTGATTTGGAGTTACCCACCCCAGGTGAGTTCTTTTCATTTTTTTCCTTTCTTTCTTTTTTTCTGCGTGAATGTTCAGCTGTTGACTTCTATTTTGATTGAATTCGGAAATTCAGAGTGCTCTATATCTTCCTTATGCTTGTTCCATTTTGCTGGAAGTTGTTGCTCTCATTTCATTTGACATGACAACATGATCTAGAACACTAGTAATTTCTAATCTCTAATGTCATACTGGAGAAATTGTCATGCATTCTATGCAAGATTTCTTAATGCCAGGTGGAAGAGATACGTTATTTAAGGAGCTATTTAAGATTTGAACCTGACAAAGTTAGCTAGGCAAGCTGCTTTTGTTTTTACCTTCCTTTCTAACCCTTTTACTTCCATAAATCGTTGCATCCAAATTTTCTCTTCGCCCATTTTCCTATCCATTTGGCGTACAGAATATTCCACAAACTGAAAAATATGCACCCCAAACCGGGTGGTAAAAGATATACATGGGAGGCATATCCTCTTATGGCTTGTGATTTAATCAGCTTAATGAAAAAAGACATTTTTTTTTTTTTTGGCTGGGGGGGGGTGGGGGGGGGGGAGTGATCAACTTTGTTCAGAATTTGCTAAAGCATGACCCACCATGATTCAAACATGAAGCTCAATGCAAGCATGGGGACCCACCATCCATGAGAGAATATTACTCTGATGCCATTTGATTGATTACAGGCAAGCTGCTTATCATGATAAGAGCATATGGTTTGGTTCCTAGAATCATCAACAAAGAAGTTCGTAAAAATTATACCGGTAGATATGCAAATATGAGAAACATGATACCTTGTAAAAGTTACTGGAAATTCTCATTTGCTTTAAATATTGTGATCTTACTTACCTTGATGCGCAGAAAGCAACTATGTAGTCAGCTCCAGTGCAAGTTATAACGCTGGTAGGGTCATCATATGCGAAGCTGTATGCTGCTGGGCATACTTGTTTGAAACTCTTGGAATAATTCGTAGGTAGACATGTGGATGGATTTCCATACATTCCTCTGCAACAATACTCATTAGTGTTGAACACATCACATGCACTCCGGCAAGCCACAACCTTGCCGTCAGCCTTTAGGGTGAGCTCCGACGGGCAGTTTTGCCTCAAATCTCCATCACAGCCAGCAGTACTGCAGTTGCCTGTACCATTAACAGCTTTGACAACTATAGGTATATTAAAGCCATCTACAAGGCTTACATCATAGTAATCGATTTGTCCAAGGTTGAACTCGGCGATGGAGGTGGGTGGGCTGCTCGGCGCGGTGCAATTGAGGATGGTGCCGCAGCTACCCGTTTGGCATTTTCCATTACCTTTTGTGTCAAAATTGCAGCCAGTCCGAGCCCATATCCGGCCACCCCACCCTGGCGAAGCGGTATAGACAGCAGACTGTCCGGGTTTTAGTGCAAAACCACCGCCGCTGAAGTTCTCACCATGTGTAATTCCAGGCCATATTGTATCCTTGCAGTAATTTACTATGGTGAACGATCTTGTGCTTTCGGACAATTTAATCACTGCCCAACAAATTGAATACAACCTTTGTAAGCTTTTAAAAATGAAATCATGTTGGTAAGCTCATGGTTGGCAATATTATGCCTTCCAAAATTTGCCCACCTACTTTTTGCCGTGACAAAGAGAATGCCTACAATGGAGCGAAAAGATTGCATGCACGCTATACAATTGGAATTAACTAGCTAGGTAGTTCTGACAGAGAAGATAGATTATAAACATACAAACAAAACGAAGAATATGAACAAAATGATGGAGCGGGAATGACACCTGATGCAATGATAGTGAAGATGAAAAGGTTGAGATGAGAAGCCATCGATCGCTCTATCTCTCTTTTTGCTTTAGCGATACTGACACGAGAGGGAAATGTTATCTGTGGGTATTATGTGAAGAGGATCCTATAAAGATGCAATAGAGAAAGGAACAATGCGTGTGGGAGTGAGTGAATCAACAAGTAATAGCAGCAATAGCAGCCCAAAAGGTTCCTTGCTTACAAAGCAGAAAATCAAACGATACCTTGCCTCTCAGCTAACATTATGCTGAGTTGTTTTTCATCTTCATCATCTCTCTTTGCTGATTTGTTTATGTTTTAGGTCTCACCTGTTGTCCGAATGGATGACAAAGTCCTAGTGTCTATGCTTGTTAAACAATTCTGTAATCCTTTCTCTTAGTCAAAAGCAGAATTCCTTGCCAAGATTGCCAAAAAAATTATAGGAAATAGAAAAACAATAAATGCAGAATATCAAAGACACGAGAGAATTACGATCTTAATGATCTACATTTATGGCAGGAACAGTCTAAAGTCTTTTCCATTCATGATCAAAATGTATAGCTTTGGAGATTACAAGAACACTCTTTCTTTCTCTCTCAAATTTTTGAAGAATCCTCTCTTCAGAAATATATTCTCTTTAATCTCCCCTATACTCACTCACGTATTTCAATATATTATACAATAGATGACCCTTCCCTTTATAGCCTTCACATGTGATCAGCAAAGGATGAATATTTTAGCCTTCTATTTCCACCTCAGCAATCTGTTAAAGAACCCGAGCCTTTATCTCATGTGACAGCCATGTGCATAAAAGCCATATGTATAACTCTAAATCAAAGTTTTAAAAATCATTCTGTGCCGGCCGAAATGACTGGAATTTTTCGTGTCGAAACAGGAACAGACAAGGGGTAGGCACCTAATCCGTTTCGGGTCAAATTCCAACCGTTCTAGTCAATTTTAGTCAATTCCCGAAATTAAATCAAACGTTAAAATAATGATTTTTTTGTAAATAAGCTGAAGAATAAACGACAAAACTGAAATTTTATTATCCGATCAACTATCTTATCTTCTCATCTACACTTTCCGTGAGACTTTTTTGGCCAAACCAAAACATTTTTTACTTTAACCAATGTCTGACACTTACTGCAACTCTATCTTGTCTAATAATAATAATATAAATATATATATATATATATATATAAGTATTTTTAAAATTCTAACACCAACTCTAAATTGGAAAATTTTGAAATTTATAATTTTTTATAAAAAATCTGCATCAAGTCAACTCGGTGTGTTTATGATTTTAAAAATAAAATTAATTTATTAATAAATTTGTTTTATATATGTGTGTGTGTGTATTTTTAAGATTTGTACTAAAAAGTATTATTAAGTTTCTCTATATGTATATTTTTAAGATTTGTGTTGATATTATTTTGAAATATAGTTATATATATAATTTATCTATTTAATGTCTATTTCGAAACGGTACACCGAAACGTACTAGTATCGAAATATTCCATTACAGTGCTTCAACCGAAATGATAAACGGAACGGATTTCAAAACTTTGCTCTAAATGATTGACATCCCTTATAACAATGCTTTATTCAGCTCAAGCATAAGCATCAGCACACAACATATATAGTAAGAAACTTTGGACCGATTCAACCACATCATCCCAATTATATATAAATATATATATATGTTGAATTAGTTCTTAAATGGAAAATAATATATTTGATTTTTAATAATATACCTTTTAGTTTTGTAACTGATGAATTCATAAACAGTTAATGAATTTAAGAAAATTTAAATATATATATATATATACATACAAGTTATATGACTCTTGATGGTCAAACTAAATATCGGCATTCTATTAAAAGCTTTATTTATTATATATAATGGCTCTTGACCATGCTAAATTTTGGATAATCAAACCAAATAATCATGCTTAGTTTTGTTAATATATATATATATTTTTTTTCATTTTATAAATTTAGTTATTTTTTCGTATGAGGAGAAGAACTCTGATTATCCAACGGAAATGTATAGGATACTCGTTTTTTTTTTTCTGTTTTCCTTTTCATGATATGTAATGGGCCAAGACCAAATGGACCGAGCCCAAAACCAAATATTTTATACTATTCTATCGATCCGCATCAAATTCAAATAGAGAAACCATATTTGCAAGTTTGGGGATGGGCAAGTTTTATCTATTTATTTTGAAAAAAAATTAATAAATATAAAATTTATATAAAAAAATTATTTTTTTTAATAATAAATTCTACTTTTTTTTTTCTCAAAAAGAGTGGTGGATTTGTATACCCTAAAATTCTACCTAACACTACTCATTCAAATAAGAGGAAAGCTGAGGAGCAGTCTTGCTCCTCCCCTTCATTAAACAGCTCTCGAATGGTTGTGCACCACGTAAGCACTTTATAGTATTTAGTTTGCACTTATATACACCTGATTAGAGACCCATACAGCCCCCTCCCTCACTCCTTCATCTTCTAGGAGATTTCAACCCAAACAAAATCCCACCCCACACTCATCCTCAGGGGCGCTCAACCCAGACTCTCTCTCTCTCTCATCTTCTTCTCACCCCTCCTGAATGCCTCCTGCATGCCCCTTCTCTCTCGTGAATAATTCTCTCGTTTTCTTAATTCTCCTTTATATACTCCATGGCTCTAGACCCATTTCTCCTCCATTAAAATCCTCTACCTAAAATTGTTGTGATGCATATTGTTGGAATATAGAAAACCATATCAAGGAATTGGAAAGAAAATCCTGAGAAGCCAAACAAGGGACTTCATTAATTCCTAATCCAATTTGTCAGTTAAGTCAGTTAGTTAGTTAGCATCAGAATAATCTACTTAAATGTATCTTAAACTCTATAAATAGGATACTTTTGTACAGATTATACGAAGCAAGTCAGTATTCATTCGGTTAATGAGAAGAAGAAAACATTCTTTCACATCCTCTGTTTTGATATTTCTTAGCAAATTTACATGGTATCATCATGTATCTAGTTTCCGCTGCAATCTTAATCTTTCTATCTGCTTCTATGGCAGAATCTAATTCTGATCCTCCTATCCAAAACTCTATCCCAAATTCTTCAAGAATCAATCCCTCTGATGATTCTTCAAGCCTCTACTTCTTGCATCCATCTGATAATCTAGGTGCTTTATTGGTTTCTGAAATCTTCACTGGAGAGAATTACGTAGCATGGAGTCGCTCTCTCTCTATTGCACTTACAGTGAAGAACAAGATTGCTTTTATTGATGGCAGCCTATCTCCACCATCTTCTCAAGATCAAACACTTCGAATTGCTTGGCTTAGGGCAAACAATCTGGTTTTGTCCTGGTTAATGAATTCCATTTCCAAAGAAATTCGTGGAAGTCTCCTTTATTTCACAAGTGCCTTCGAGATTTGGAAGGAACTCAAGATTCGATATCTTCGTAGTGATGGCCCTAGAGTTTTCACGTTGGAAAGATCACTTAGTTCTATTTCTCAAGCATCAAAGTCTGTCACTGAATATTTTAGTGAATTCAAAACCTTATGGGATGAATACATCAGCTACCGTCCATTTCCAGTTTGTCATTGTGGAAATCTTGAAAGATGTTCTTGTGACATTTTGAAGAATTTAGCTGAGCGCCAACAAGCAGATTATGTAATGAAATTCTTAGTTGGTTTGCATGATTCTTATTCAGCATTACGTAGTCAGTTGCTGCTTCAATCTCCATTACCTTCGATGAGCAAGGTATTCTCTCTGTTGCTGCAAGAAGAAATTCAAAGATCATTAAGCAATACTGTTGGTATATCCCTCGACTCACAAGCTATGTTTGCTACACAATCTCAAAGGCAACATTCACAAAATGTTAGCAAAATTCAAAAACCAAGAAGCAAAACAGATGCAATATGTTCCCACTGTGGATACTCAGGTCACTTAGTATATAAGTGCTTCCAACTCATTGGCTATCCTCCTGGATGGAAAGGTCCTCGAGGCAAAAGATCCATCTCAGCTTATCCTGGAAATGAACCTTCATGGTTACCCATTGCAAACAATGCTTCATTTTTGGAGCAGGATGCAAATAATCCCACCAATATTTTCTCTCAAGAGCAAATTCAAAACTTAATTACTCTTGCCAATAGCTTGTCAAATTCACACATCACTTCTCATCCAGTTGCTAATATTGCAACAACTTCATGTATTTCTTTAACCTGCAATACAGCATCTAATTCACAGAATTCTTTTACTTGGATTTTGGATACTGGGACAACAGATCATATGATCTGCTGTCCTGATTTTTTTACCTCCATAAAACTGCCCACTGAGTCTTGCAAAGTCCATCTTCCAAATGGCCAATTTGTTCCAGTTGTATTCACTGGAAATGTCATTCTTTCATCTGACATAACATTGTATAATGCACTTTATGTCCCTGCATTCAATATCAATCTTATTTCTGCTTCAAGATTGACAAAAGATAACCCACTTGGTTTGTTCTTTTTCCAATCCAAATGTGTTTTGCAGGATCTCAACAAATGGAAGATGATTGGGCTTGCTGAAGTCAAGTCAGGTTTATACCATTTACAATTACCTAATGTTACAAAAACCGAGAAGTCTAATTTGATTAGTTCATCTTCAATTCCTGTTAAAGCTTGTAATGCCACTTCTGATATATGGCATCGTAGGCTAGGACATCTTCCAAACTCTAGAATAAAAGTCATCAATTCTTTTGATTCCTCTGTAACAGCTTCAAATAATCACATATGTGAAATTTGTCCATTAGCTAAACAAAAGAAACTTCCATTTCCTGTATCAACTTCTCATTCAAATAAAGCTTTTCAGTTGGTGCATTTTGATATTTGGGGTCCCTTTTCCACAACATCTTATTCTGGCTATTCATATTTTCTTACTGTTGTGGATGACTATTCAAAATTTACTTGGTTATATCTTATGAAATCAAAGTCAGATACTCGAGTTCTGATTAGCAACTTCATTGCTTATGTTCAAAATCAATTCAACACACAAATTCAAACTATTTGGACTGACAATGGTCAAGAATTCAATATGCCAGATTTCTATCAAAAATATGGCATCATACATCAATCATCTTGTGTAGAAACTCCTCAACAGAATGGTAGAGTTGAAAGAAAGCATCAACATCTACTCAATGTTGCAAGAGCTCTTTTATTTCAGTCAAAATTACCCTTAACATACTGGTCTGAATGTGTGTTAACTGCCACACACATAATCAATAGAACTCCTTCATTAATTCTCAATAATCAAACACCATATTTTCTACTGTTTCATACTTTACCAAATTACAATTATTTCAAAGTATTTGGTTGCTTATGCTTTGCAAACACTCTTACCAATCATCGAGGTAAATTCCATCTTAGAGCTGTAAAATGTATTTTTCTAGGTTATCCACCTAACATTAAAGGATACAAAGTTCTAGACTTAAACACTCTAAAAACATTTGTATCCAGAAATGTTACTTTCCATGAATCAGCTTTTCCATCTATTCCTGATCATGCTCATATCCCTTATGTCTTTCCAAATTTTCCTCAAGTATATGATCATACAGCACCAAACATAGCACAAAATACAGTATCAAATAATTCTTCTCACAATTCTGATGTCATAGATTCTGTTACAATTAACTCTAATACTCCACATACTGACTTGACAAATCTGAGAAGGTCTGAAAGAATTAGACATCCTCCAACTTATTTGCAGGATTACTATTGTGGCAACTTGACTTATTCAGTTGCACAATCATCTCCTAGTTGCTCTTCTGGTAAGCCTTACTCAATCCTTTCTTTCCTTTCTGATTCCAAATTATCTCATAAACATAAAGCCTTTGTATCTGCTGTCTCTATTATATCTGAACCCAAAACCTTTAAACAAGCCATCTCTCAACCCGAATGGAAACATGCTATGGCAGAAGAAATAAAAGCTCTTGAAATTAATAAAACATGGGATCTTGCCATCTTACCTCCAAACAAAATTGCCATAGGATGCAAATGGGTTTACCGGGTTAAATTCAAAGCTGATGGCAGTGTTGAAAGATATAAAGCTAGATTAGTAGCTAAGGGATATACTCAACAAGAGGGACTGGATTTTTTTTATACCTATTCTCCTGTAGCTAAAATGACAACAGTTAGAGTGTTATTAGCTGTGGCAGCAATAAAGGGTTGGTATTTACATCAACTTGATGTAAATAATGCTTTCTTACATGGAGAATTAAATGAGGAAGTCTACATGCAATTACCACCTGGTTTTGCTTCTCCTAATGACACACGAGTTTGTAAACTTAAAAAGAGTTTATATGGCTTAAAACAGGCTTCAAGACAGTGGTTCTCAAAACTGTCAGCCTCATTAATTCAATTTGGGTTCATTCAAGGCAAATCAGATTCTTCACTATGCAGACTTCAGAGAGTTTCATGGTTTTATTAATATATGTTGATGATGTGATCTTAGCATCCAATAATCTTGAGCAAATTGCTATTGTCAAAAAGTATTTGCATGATTCATTCACAATTAAAGATTTGGGTGAATTAAAATATTTTTTGGGCATTGAGGTAGCAAGACCAAAGAAAGGTATTGTATTGTGTGAAAGAAAGTATGCTCTCGATGTACTACAAGATAGTGGATTTTCTGGTTCCAAACCAGTAGCATTTCTCATGGAATCCAACCTCAAATTAAGTACAAATGATTCTTCTCCACCATTAACTGATGCTGCTGTCTACAGAAGGCTTGTAGGTCGACTCCTATATCTAACCATTACTAGGCCTGATTTGGCATACTCAGTCCAAGCTTTAAGTCAATTCATGGCTAGTCCTAGTACATTACATCTTCAAGCAGCTGAAAGAGTACTTAGGTACATTAAAGCTACACTTGGACAAGGTATTTTTTTGGATGCAGCATCATCATTGCATTTGAAAGCATACTCAGACAGTGATTGGGGGGCTGTCTCAACTCAAGGAGAAGTATCACAGGTTTTACAGTGTTTATTGGTGATTCACTCATCTCATGAAAGTCAAAGAAACAACCTACAGTGAGTAGGTCTTCTGTTGAATCAGAATATAGAGCTTTAGCATCTACTACATGTGAGCTCCAGTGGCTGGTATACCTCCTAAATGATCTGAACATCCGGCATACTCAAGCTGCTTTGCTTTATACAGACAGTAAACCAGCAGCTGCAATTGCTTCCAATCCTGTCCACCATGAAAGAACAAAGCACATTCAACTCGATTGCCATCTTGTTCGAGAGAAATTACAAGAAGGTCTCATCAACATCATACATATTCATTCAAAGCATCAAATAGCAGATATCCTCACTAAGCCCCTTGGATCTCTGAATTTTCATCACTTTATTCGCAAGATGGGAATGATAAATATTCATTCTCATCTTGAGGGGGGGTGTTGGAATATAGAAAACCATATCAAGGAATTGGAAAGAAAATCCCAAGAAGCAAAACAAGGGACTTCATTAATTCCTAATCCAATTTGTCAGTTAAGTTAGTTAGTTAGTTAGCATCAGAATAATCTACTTAAATGTATCTTAAACTCAATAAATAGGATACATTTGTACAGATTATACGAAGCAAGTCAGTATTCATTCGGTTAATGAGAAGAAGAAAACATTCTTTCACATCCTCTGTTTTGATATTTCTTAGCAAATTTACACATATGAACGGTTGAAAAAGCAAAGAGAAAAGGAAAAGATTAAAGGCAACAGTGAAGAAAGAAAGTAAAGAAAGAGTAAATTTATATACATTTAATAGAGCATTTAATGTAAAGAAATGTGAAAGAAAATAGAATCGCGCGCACACATGCATGTATAGTTGCAGTGAAGAGGCCGCCATTCTCTTACAACTGCAGTGATGCCTTCTAGTGGAGACTGCCGCGATAAACCTTCAACTAATTTGTTTCAAGCGGAAAGAAAGAGTAAGAAGATGAAGATGCGAAAAGCGGAAGAGATGAAGGGGCATTAGACGGAGTGGGTCACTAGAGATGATAGACGGAATGAGTGGAGACAGAGTGCGAAGGCAGCCGTGTGAAAGGTCCCTGTCAAGAGTGGGTCGTGCAATTCTTGGAGAGGGGTCGTGTGATTCCTGGATATGGGGGTTGGGAAATGGCAAAGGGGGGGCGGCGGGCATGGTGGCGGTGCAAAGAGACCTAGATGGAGATGAAATGAGGAAGAGGCTTGGAGAGACGAAATGAGGAAGAGCTTGGTCTGGCATGTGGTGAAGCCTAACTAGTCTATTGTATTTTTTTCTACGTGTCACCGTCTTTCTACGTTTCACCATCCCAATAGAGGGCTGCTCTTCTACCTTTAATAGCCCGACCATCCCACAACGTTTCTCTTCAAATAATCCAAATGGATAGCATTAGCTGAACTGACTAACCAATCCAATAGAGTTTTGTTATATACAAGCACGGTTGCGTACTAATCTGTATATCAATACTGATTTAGTCATACTTAAAATTTAAATTAACATTATTTTCAATAAAATCTACTTTTTGACCAATCACATCACATTGATGCACAGATTAGTACACAATTGTATTTGCAACTATATTTTTCTAATCCAATAACTCATCGACAACAATCTATGTTGGCTAAATAAGTAATTTTATTCTTTTGAATAATGAATTATGATGTTTTAAAAAATTAAAATGTCAAATTAATGGCACTTATTACCCACCTATTTTATTTGAACATTAGGTCAAATACTTAAAAACTCTTTTTATTTATTTAGGAATGAGCATATTGTTTATGGCTATTTTTTTTTATTTAAAAGTGATATTCCTTTATTACTTTTAGGACATATTGGAGTTTGGCTTTGTCAGAAATTTCTGACGTTTTTATATTTTAAAATTTATATTTTAAATTAAATAATATCATATAATTTTTAAATTAAATGATGATGTATGCACGATATATAGCGTAAAGATTTTTAAATAAAATTATTGGCTAATGAATTGACCAAAAGTTATTTCTGAGTTAACGTAGGTAGGCATAAGCGCGGGCGCCGTCGTTGGATAAAACATCACTCTGCTTGCTTGGATTGAGCTACGTACAAAGGCTACAACAGTCTAGAGAGAGAATATCTCAATCCAAAGTCATATAATGCAAGAAGATGGTTTGTTCGACTTATGAATGGCAAGCATCCATGGCCAAGGACAAGTGACAACCACACAATTGTTTCTCAATCTAAGATAAGGATCATAATCAATCGTGACCGTCCAATAAAATAGAATACGCCGACCCAACAAAAAAATCACGACCCTTTGTCCTTCTCACCCATCTTGTTCTTCGTTGCATAACTCTTAACATGGAAGTCCAGAAAGAGAGCCAGAAGTGAGGCATTGAAAACGGCGTTGAAGCACCAACCCCAGACACCGGAGCATCCGGATCCGGTGAAGTGCTCGTAGAGCATCCGACCCGAGACCGCAAAGCTGAACACGAATTGCACGATCTGGAAATCCGTGACAAGGCGCTTCCACCTGGGCCGCACCCCGATGGCGCACAATAGGTAGTAGGCGTACATGACCACGTGCACCGAGGCGTTGGTCACGAGCGCGACGGGGAATAGGGACTGGGAGGTGTGCAGCCAAATGTAGCACATGATCAGGACTGTGGAGTGGTGGTAGACGTGGAGGAAGGTGAGCCGTTGGAGGGAGTTACTGAGAATGATCAAGAGGGTGTCCACGAATTCGAGAATCTTGGAGAGGTAGAAGACGTAGGCCCAGAAAAAGAGGGGCCCGGAGGGAGGGGTGTGTGGAGGGAAACAGATGATCCAGTGGAGGTGAGGCGTGTGGGTGATGATGGAGAGGGTGCAACCGACAGCTATGACGAGGGAGAGGAGGAGGAGGGCGAGATTGTGGAGGGCGGAGATGGGTTTGAGGAGGCTGCGACCAAGGGAGGAGGGGAGTGGGATAAGGCGGCGGGAGAGAAGGAAGGTGAGGGAGAGGTAAGAGAGGAGGGTGAGGAAGAGGAAGAGAGGGTTGGACGCAGGGGTTAGACCCGGAGTCCATGAGAAGTGGAGGATTGTTGGGTGGTTCACTAGCCAGTATTGGAGGGTTGAGACAATGGGGTTCATTTTCAGGCGACGGTGGGTCGGGGGCAAGAGAGGAGGTGGTCTCTTCTTTTCTGAATATGATGAGGTGTGAGGCTTATGTATAGAATTTTTTATACGTATGGTGGATATGATTTTATATCACAATCACTGGCCAGAAGTCGAGTGAGTATTAAAGTATGCGAGAATACTCCTCTTGAATCTTACCCAAAAAGAAGAAAAAAATAATGTATGCGAGAGTACTAATTACTTGGCATATTAATACAAAATCACATTTTCAAACCACTTCCACGTTATAAGTACAGCAGTTTCGCCGCTAATCCCACCTTGTTTGTAAGCGTCAGATTACCAACACCAAGGAAGTGTTCGGCCTCTTCCAGGTTTGAAAATGTAAATGGTGAAGTGAGTTCCTCTTTACACCTAGACACCGCACTTATTCGTATCATATTTTTGCTATATATTATGGTTCCAAATTCAACCCAAGTGGTGAACAGTGAGCAAGACATTCTGGGCATATACACATGCATGAAGAGGCTTGTTGGAATGCCGACTCAATCTAGGGCGAGTCACACAAATTCATTACAATTTTTGGCAGTTGGACTGTGTACAGAGAGAGTGGATTGACATTCATCACTAAGGAGGGTAACAGCATTAATTGAAAGTCACTGAGCAGCTCGGGAGTTAGATGCCAAAAGAAATGATCAAATCACTGATCAAAATATGTAATCTGGGAACAAAATCTTCAAACCTATTAGAAAAATTCTGCAAACAGCAGTCTTACACAATGTGTTCACTTAGTTAAAGTACAAGAGTTCATGGAAAAATCAAGAAATTCGCCCCCACCCAACCCCCACAAAAACAAAAAAATTTATTCTCGTCATGGTCATTTAGGTCTGTTCCTTTTAGGTTGTCCACGGCAGAAGCAGTCATGAATCATTACGATCAGCTCCTACTTTCTCAAGTCCGATGAGCAAGCTAGCCACGTCTTTATCAGATGGCAAAACTGGACAGTGATAACAATTACACCATAAGAAAACCATGCTCAACTTGTAGTCACTTTCTTCCGAACAATCCTCTTTCTCCGAGCCTTCGGAGCTGATGGTTCACCATCGGCAACAGAGTCACCCTTCTCCTGTTTGATGCCAAGGAGACCGAGTCCAGAAACAATGGCATTCTTTGATATAAACCATTTTGATGATGGCCTATCAGCATCCTCTGAAGGTCTGTTGTAAACCTTCAAGAAAGTATCTGAATCAACCAGCGGATCTGCCTCTACCCCTAGCCAAGCCAGCCTTGATCTCTCTCCTAATTGGATATTCAAAATCCTGCATACAATCACTAGCAAGAGTTAAACAATTTCACAAGCTCTGATGTAAAGATCCAACACAAAATAAACACTTTCGACATCCATAGTCAAAGTTTAGGTGACATCAACAACGTACGTCAATGGTTCCCTCATGCCACTAAATGAAACTCTCACAACATATCAAGAAAATATGTCAACAAGACTACATGATTAAGTGGTATATTGTCAGATTGACAGACAAAAAAAACCAATATCATATCTATTTTATAAAGGAAGGAAAAAATAAGAAGAAAATTTGCTTGTTTATTTATAAAAAAATAAAAGAAAATAAAAATAAAAGCACCCCGCCATAAACATGATTAAACTAATAGCAACAGTTAAAAAACAACAATAAAGAGAGGCAACTACGGTTGGATTATCACAACTGAACATTGACTATATTGACAGTGTAGCCAAAGCCCTAAGAATATCATATCAACCTAACAAATTAGGGAAGGTTAGGTTAGGTAAAGGAAAATAAACCCTTCTATCAGCATGGGAAAGTGCAAAAATGCTTGCCAACACAATTCTAAGTTTGATATATGAACAACTGTTTCCTAGTGAAAGTCACAGACCTCAAAGCCGTGCTAAACACCAGAGCCACTCCAATGACATCAAAATGGCTGCTTATTGCTCTATCGAATCCACATAACATCTGATATCTGAGATTTGCATAAAGACCGAGGAAAGCACCATAACCAAGTGCGTTTGTATTCGTGGATGGAATTGTCACAGATAACCTGCCAAACAGTTAATCATCATCCAAAGTTAAATAGTTGGACTAGTTCACCCAATCACCAGCAGAGATCTTTACATCCTTCTATCATGATGAAAATAACAGATAAATGGAACACATGTTTACAATATATGCCTACCTTCCCTCCTTTTTACTAGCCAAAAAGTTTGACAATCCACCCTGTACAGCTCCAGCACTTAACCCAACCATACACAACTCTGCAGCCTTGTAGAAGAATGAATGGATTCTCTTTTGCATATCAAACTCACGAAATGGGTAACTTCTTTCAAATATATTATTTGGTAGCTTCTGTAATGTATTTTGCAAATCAAAGTGGAATGTGTTCCCATATGAACGACAAGGAGCAAGTGACCAAACAACAAAGGCATTGCAGGCTGCTACCGTGAGCACATTAAGAAGTGCCAGATCCCATTCTTGCTTTATCCTACAACCAAAGTGAAGGAGAAACTAAGCAGTGAAGTAAAGAACACCAGATAAAGTTTTGCTTCCTTTTTCACAAAAGGGAGCACAGACCTATCCTTACGATTCTTCAACTCCCACCAAACTGAGCAACCGATTGTAGCAGCCTGCTCCAAAAGAAGCTTATATAAGAAGGCAGGATCTGCAAGCATCCTGTGCAACATAATAATTTTAGTTTAGAAAATTAGGGATCTTTCTCACTAAAATTGAATCAAAAGCAAAAAAATGTAAAACATTCACCAAAATGTTTCCTTTACAAATAGTAAACACAATCATAAAAGAGAGATTAAGTTTTAAATGAAGCAAAAGACTATTTTAAATGAAGCAAAAGGCTAAGTTGGAATGTTGGTAAGTAGACAGCCCATAAGATGAAATCAAAGTTGAACAAAATCACCTGCCAATAAATGCCCTTGACATTCCGTCAGGAAGTGCTCGGGATATAAACCTAGTCGTAGTTGGCCTGGCATTGATTGCTAGGAATTTCACCATTTGAGCAGAGCTAACCAAACCCTGGAGGCAAAATTTCAGTAGGCATCCAGAGACAAATTCTTGGCAAAAACCAGAAACTTAGAAAAATACTATACCATTTCATAAGCTTGGCGGAATCCAGCAGGCAAATCCATCATTGTTTTCTGCCACTCGTTTAATACGGCATCTACAAATTTATGATCAAACAGCTGGTAAAAGGCACAAAATTATAACTGCATCAGAAAAACATCGATATTAACAGCATTAGCAGACAAAGAATCTTATCTACCCTAGGAACATGACTAGTGTTTTTGAAAATGGATCAGAATTTTTAACCTCCTCAAGAAATTTCCGTCTCCTAAATAGGCCTCCCTCATCTCCTTCATCACCATCGTCAAAGTCATCAAAGTAATCATCATCATCACCGTCGTCATCACCACCATCACCACCACCATGATTTATTTTCTTCCCAATGTCTCCGCCGCCTCCCCCAATTGCAGTCTGCAATTTCAAAGGTCAGTCATTGACCAAACACTGAACAATTGTTTATAAAAATTATCAAACCAAGGCAAAGTATAAACTTTCAGCTAATAGGTTCAGTGGATGAACCTTGAACCAGAGTATCAGACCTATCCCGAACTAAAAAGAAAATGATCAAATCTATAAAAATGTTGATTCCCCTAAAGTATAAGAGAGAGCTTCCAGGATATAAGATATATATAAATTTGATGATGCAAACCTACCAATTTGACCAGTTTCATACACCAAAAGAAATCCCATTTCATCTTTTAAGGACACTTTTATTCTGAGAACAGTCAAATGCCAACTCGTATTATGTTGTCATGCAGAAGTAAAATAGTTCTTGATAGTATGGTAATAGTAGTTGAGAACTAACACGGGTTGGAGAACTAAATTATTCAGTTCCATGATTCATATTTTTATGCGAGAAGAACTAGAAGAAACTAAATTATTAGGTTCTGGTGAGTGGGGCCTTGTATCCAGGGTTTACTCCCTGGGGTGGATCCAAAGGACCCAGCCTTGATGATGTCCTAAATCATAACAATTTTTTTCAGGAAACCAGGTGGTTTCTAAACACCTATTTCCCTTTCAATTTGAAAAGTAGGGAAAAAGCATGTTGATATTATATTATCCCAAACAAGATAACACCTCCGATGAAGGTAGTTTGGTGATCCAATAAGCCTAAGGTCCTAAAGCTTCAACAAGGAGCATATGACACAGATACAACGGGCTATGATGCTTGGGTCGCAAAAGGAATATCATATATAATTTCTCCACAAGGTCTCAGTCAGTCACGCATTTCCTGTCGGTGAGAGCTTCCATTTTGTCTTCCAGTTAGGTACTGGAGAGCCAAATCATCCCTTCACCTTTCATTCGGTTGCTAAGAAAACTAGAAAACTAGGAGCAGTCAAACATGCATTTGCTTTCTTTATAATTAAGAGCTTAACTAAAGAAAACCAAATAGTGAATAATCAAACGCCTTCCACGGGCCCTAAATATAAAATTCCAAGTAACTTTTATTTCTCTTCAATGATTTTGGTTCCAGAACGCTTAGAGCCCCAACCCCCAAAAATTGCATACCGTAAGGTCTCAGCTACGGTTCTCAAATTATACACTTCTATTTTCCCCCAGTTTCACAGCGACCATCCGGCAAATAAAAGAACTAGAAGATGTTTTTCTCAACCAACTAACGCATAAAAAAGTTTTTCAAATGAAAAAAAAAAAAAAAGCACACCTCGGGGCTAGACTTGGACTGCTTCTGAGACATATCGAGCTTGCCCTTCTCCAACGTGACTGCTCCCAACGAGCCGTACTCTCCCTTCATAACCGGACTAATTATCGCCGCCGAGGCCGCCGGTGGCGCCATAAAGCAGCGCTGCAACAAAGCGACGGAATCCCCTTCCACGACGGGCGAAGAAGACGAAGGAGAGGCCTTTATCACCAGCCCCCTCCGGGCCATCTTACCGGCCACCGGATGTGCAGCCGGCAAGAGTGGACTCACCTTGGGCTTCGATGATAAGGTCTTTATGGGCATAATTTGGGCCGTTTGGAACACCGCGTGAGACATTTTTTTTTGTATTTGTTTGGGATCGAAGTTCCCTATTTGGATACCGAGAAAATTAGAGGTATAAGTTTCTCATAAGAGGTACCGTCAGTCGTTCTCTCTCTAGGGAGGGGCGCGTTAGAGAGAGAGAGAGACGGAAGAGAAACGAGGGTGAGGGATGTTCGGGGGGGGGGGGGGGGGGTGTTATTGATTGATAGAACCGACTAGGTGACAGACAATGGGAACCCAATCCGAAACTGGAGGCTTCAACGGGTGAGTTGACTCGGGATTTCGATGAGTGGACTCGATACTCGAGGCCGGCTTGGTCTGCAGCTCTTATGGGCTGGACTGGACCGGGCCGGCCCAGGTCAACATTCTGTGCACCTAAATAATACTTACCGGAAGGTCATATAACTAACTATTGTCAACGAAAAATAAATAATTACGATCCGCCGGTCTCTCATCAAAGCACCAAATTGTCGGCTCCATCCACTTTCTTCGCAGGTAAGTTTGGCGGCCGGGCAGAGTTTTTCTGATAACTGCTGCGTATAAAAATATTATATAAAATGTTATAAATCAAATTCAAATTGTATTGTATGACCACCTTTAGTTAACCGTCAAATGCATAGTACTAGCCGTCAAATGCATAGTCCTAGCCGTCAAATGCACAGTGCTAGCCGTCAAACGCATAGTCTCCTTTGTACTCCTATAAATATAGGTATCATTCCCTTGTATAGGTATCAAGTTTTGCATTGAAGAATAACTCTTTCTCTTGCAATATTCTCTCTCTTTTGCTCTCTCTTTTCATTAGTTTCATAACACGTTATCAGCACGAAGGTTCTGACGATCTTGAAGCTAGTAGGTTTATACTTCAAAAAATGTCAAATCTTACCAAATTGGAATTCGTTGCTCTTGACATTTCTGGAAAAAATTATCTATCTTGGATACTTGATGCTGAGATCCATCTGGAAGCGATGAACCTGGGAGATACAATTAAAGAAGGAAATCAAGGGTCCCGGCAGGACCGTGCTAAGGCAATGATTTTCCTTAGGCACCATCTCCATGAAGAATTAAAAACTGAGTATCTCACGGTGAAAAATCCCCTTATTTTGTGGAATGATTTAAGGGAGAGATATGAGCACCAGAAAACTGTGATCCTCCCAAAAGCTCGTCATGATTGGATGCACCTGAGGTTGCAAGATTTCAAGAGTGTTAGTGAGTATAACTCTGCACTCTTTAAAATTAGCTCAGTATTAAAATTATGTGGTGAAAAAGTCACTGATGATGACTTGTTAGAGAAGACATATACCACTTTTCATGCCTCGAATGTGCTCCTGCAGCAGCAGTATCGAGAGCGAAAGTTCAAAAAATATTCTGAACTTATATCTTGTCTTCTTGTAGCTGAGCAAAATAATGAGCTTTTATTAAGAAATCATCAGTCACGTCCTACTGGTTCTATATCATTCCCTGAAGTGAATGATACTAGATTTACACCATTTCCAGAAGCAAATGGTGCATATTTTCAAAGAAACCGAGGACGAGGACGTGGTAGAAAAGATTACAGAAGTGGAGGTCCTAGAAGAGACCACACTAAAAGGGATAATAGAAGATATACACCGTACCACCAGAAGTGGTTCAACTCAGAGAAGGGCAAAGGTCCTCAAAATAAATCTTTAAAGAAAGATGAAGATGGATGCCATAGATGTGGTATGACTGGACATTGGGCTCGTACCTGTCGTACAGCTAAGCATTTGGTTGACTTATATCAAACTTCTATAAAAGAAAAAACAAAAAAGTTTGAAACAAATTTTGCTGAATCATCAGATGCTTTAGATAGAGAAGATATTACAAATCTTGATGTTTCTGATTTCTTTGAAAATTCTAGTGATAGAATAGATCACTTGATTGGTGATGGAAGTGTTCCTTTTTGATTAATGTATTTTCTTTATTTATATTTTGCAATGTTTTAATGAAAGTTTTATATATTTTGTAGAATCATGAGTATTACTGATGAACTTGAGATGAATAATAGAGATGTATGTCTGGCTGACAGTGCTACAACTCACACAATTCTTAAAGACAAAAAATATTTTCAAAATATAACATTGAGTAGAGCCTACGTTCATACCATATCTGGTTCATCGAATCTAATTGAAGGCTCCGGAAGAGCTTATATTGTGTTGCCTAATGGCACCAAATTTTGCATCGATGATGCTCTATTTTCTTCACGATCAAGAAGAAATTTATTGAGTTTTAAGGATATACGTCGTAATGGTTGTCATATTGAAACCACCGACGAAGACAATAAAGAGCATCTTCTCATTACTAAAATAATTTCGAGCCAGAAGCTCGTATTAGAAAAACTGCCTGCCCTCTCATCTGGATTGTATTATACAGAAATGAAAACAATCGAATCACATGTGGTAATGCACCAGAAGTGCATTGACCCCAAAGTCTTTATGACTTGGCATGATCGCCTTGGACATCCGGGAGCAATAATGATGAGACGAATACTTGATAATTCGTATGGGCATCCCCTAAAGAATCAGAGGATTATCTTACCCAATGAATATCCATGCTCTGCATGTTCTCAGGGTAAATTGATTATCAAACCATCTATCTCAAAAATTGTTTTTGAATCTCCGTCTTTTTTACAAAGAATTCATGGGGATATATGTGGGCCTATTCAACCATCAAGTGGACCGTTCAGATACTTTATGGTTTTAATTGATGCATCAAGTCGATGGTCACATGTTTGTCTTCTTTCCACTAGAAATATTGCATTTGCTAAACTTCTTGCCCAAATAATTAAACTTAGAGCACAATTTCCTGATTATCCAATTAAAACTATTCGATTGGATAATGCAGGTGAATTTACATCTCAAGCTTTTGATAACTATTGCATGTCAATAGGCATAGATGTTGAACATCCAGTTGCCCACACACACACTCAAAATGGTTTAGCTGAATCATTAATTAAAAGGCTTCAGTTAATCGCTAGACCTTTACTTATGAAATCAAAACTTCCTATTTCTGCCTGGGGACATGCTATACTTCATGCAGCATCATTGATTCGTGTTAGGCCATCAGCATATCACAAATATTCTCCATTACAGCTTGCATTTGGTCAACAACCAAATATTACTCATCTTCGTATTTTTGGATGTGCGGTATATGTTCCAATTGCACCTCCACAACGTACAAAGATGGGTCCTCAACGTAGACTTGGAATATATATTGGGTTTGATTCTCCATCTATTATTAGATACCTTGAGCCTCTTACAGGGGATATGTTTAAGGCACGTTTTGAGGATTGTCATTTTGACGAATCCATTTTCCCAACATTGGGTAATGAGAAGTCGGTGCCTGAAGCACGACAGGAAATTACTTGGAAAAATAAAGCTCTTTCCCAATTTGATCCTCGTACAAATGAATGTCAACTAGAGGTTCAAAAGATTATTCATTTGCAAAGTGTTGCAAATCAATTACCGGATGCATTTACTGACACTAAAGGTGTGGTAAAATCATATATTCCTGCTGTTAATATTCCAGCAAGGATTGCAGTCCCTGAAGGACAAATTGCCAAAACAGCAACAGGTGAGTCCAAGATACGCCTGAAGCGTGGACGGCCTATTGGTGCAAAGGATAAAATTCCTCGGAAGAGAAAAATACAAAATGAATTTGGTACTCCTGAAGAGTCCATACCCACAACACAGGCCATAAGAGTAATTGATACTCCTGAAGAGAATAAATCTCCTGAAAAAGAACCTCCTGAAGAGGTATTTAATGAAATGTCTTCCCTTGAAGAGGGACAGGTACCTGAAAATAACGAGATCTCGATACATTTCATGAATACTGGAGAAATTCTGGATAGAAATAAAACCGTTGTGGACAACATATTTTCATATAAAATGGCCCTTGACATTACCAGAAGTAATGAAGAAATTGAGCCAAGAACTGTCGAAGAATGTCGACGTAGAAATGACTGGCCAAAATGGAAATCAGCTATTGAAGCTGAATTAAACTCGCTAGCAAAGCGAGAGGTCTTTGGACCAATTGTACAAACACCAAAGGGTGTAATGCCTGTTGGATATAAATGGGTATTTATGCGTAAGCGTAATGAGAAAAATGAAATTGTGCGATATAAAGCACGACTTGTTGCACAAGGTTTCCTGCAGAAACCAGGGATTAATTATGAGGAAACATACTCTCCTGTTATGGATGCAATCACATTCAGATTTTTGATTGGTTTGGTAGTTACAAAAGGATTAGATATGCAGTTAATGGATGTGGTTACTGCATACTTATATGGATCATTGGATCATGACATATATATGAAAATCCCTGAAGGATATAGAATGCCTGAAGCTTCTAATTTGAGTACATCTAAAAGTATGTACTCTATTAAACTTCAAAGATCCTTATATGGATTAAAACAATCCGGACGCATGTGGTATAAACGCCTTAGCGAATATTTATTGAAAGAAGGATTTGAGAATAATCCAATATGCCCATGTGTTTTCATTAAAAAATCAGACTCTGGATTTGTTATTATTGCGGTTTATGTTGATGATCTAAATCTTGTTGGAACTCCTGAAGAGATAAGAAGAACCGCTACATATTTAAAGAATGAATTTGAAATGAAAGACCTTGGCAAAACGAAATTTTGTCTCGGCCTGCAGCTCGAGCATTTACAAAATGGAATTCTCATTCATCAGTCAACTTATACAGAGAAAGTCTTGAAGCACTTTTACATGGACAATGCTCATCCTCTGAGTACTCCAATGGTTGTTCGATCACTTGATGTGCAAAAAGATCCATTTCGTCCTTGTGAAGATGATGAAGAAATTCTTGGTCCTGAAGTACCTTATCTCAGTGCAATTGGAGCCCTGATGTATCTTGCAAATTGCACTCGGCCTGATATTGCATTTTCAGTTAATTTACTTGCAAGATATAGTTCCGCACCAACTCGAAGACATTGGAATGGCATTAAACATGTCCTTCGATATCTCCGAGGTACAGTTGATATGGGATTATTTTATCAACATGGATCAAGTCCACAATTAGTTGGATATGCGGATGCAGGTTATCTTTCAGATCCACACAGAGGTAGATCTCAAACTGGATATGTATTTACTTATGGAAATTCTGCTATATCATGGAGATCTGTCAAGCAAACAATATCTGCTACCTCTTCAAATCACTCAGAGATAATTGCAATTCATGAGGCAAGTCGAGAATGTGTTTGGCTAAGATCAGTGATTCAACATATTCAAGAAAAGTGTGGTCTTCCAGTGATTAATGATAGTCCAACAATTTTATACGAAAATAATGCTGCTTGTATTACTCAAATTAGAGGAGGATATATCAAAGGTGATAGAACCAAACATATTTCACCCAAATTCTTTTATACCCATGAACTTCAGGAGAAAGGAGAAATTAATGTCAAGCAGATACAATCAAGTGATAATCTGGCAGATTTATTCACTAAAGCATTACCAACTGCAACATTTAAGAAGCTTGTGCAGAATATTGGAATGCGAAGACTTGAAGACCTATTATCATACACTTTTCAGGGGGAGTAAATGTCTTGAAGACTTGTGCTGATTGTACTCTTTTTCCTTCGCTAAGGTTTTATCCCACTGGGTTTTCTTTTGCAAGGTTTTAATGAGGCAATCTTAAAGCACTTGGCGATATACAGAATATTGTACTCTTTTTCCTTCATCATTGGTTTTTTCCCATTGGGTTTTTCCTTAACAAGGTTTTAACGAGGCATATTCTTTATATTTGGTCATCCAAAGGGGGAGTGTTAGAAACCAAATTCAAATTGTATTGTATGACCACCTTTAGTTAACCGTCAAAGGCATAGTACTAGCCATCAAATGCATAGTGCTAGCCGTCAAATGCATAGTCTCCTCTAGCCGTCAAATGCATAGTGCTAGCCGTCAAATGCATAGTGCTAGCCGTCAAACGCATAGTCTCTTTTGTACTCCTATAAATATGGGTATCATTCCCTTGTATAGGTATCAAGTTTTGCATTGAAGAATAACTCTTTCTCTTGCAATATTCTCTCTCTCTTTTGCTCTCTCTTTTCATTAGTTTCATAACATAAAAGAAATTTATAAATATATGTATTTTCATAAAATTTATTAAATTTATTTTATAATAAAAATAATTTTATAATTTGACGTATCATATTAAACCGTATCAATTTATAGATTCATTTTTATGAAATTTTTTTATGATTAAAATATTTTCTTTTTATTCTAAACTTTGAACAAACATGTCTCAAGTTAATAAGGAAAGTGATATAATTAAGAAAAAAATTTATAAAAATAAATTTATAAATTAATGTGATTTTATGTGATAATGTATATATCTATTTTATAATCCAATGTACTACATTAAGTCACGTCAACTTATAAATTTATTTTTATAAAATATTTTATAGTTAAAAACATTTCTTATTTGGAAAATACTACTTTCACATAAGATTTCCACAGGAATTTTAAACCAAATTTCATTTTATTTTTTTATTTTTTTTACTTAATGAATAAAGAAGTATTTTTAAATAATTTGTGATTTTTTTAATTTTTAAAAAAATTTTAAGTAGTTTAAAAAACAAAAACTCTATTTGAAAAAAAAAAGTAAAAAAAAAATTAACTGATCAGTTACACAGATAAGATGAGATGAGATGTTTTAAATAGTAATGAATAAAATATTATTATAATATAATTTTGTAATATTAATTTTGTATTGGGATTTTAAAAAGTGAAATTGTTTATTATATTTTGTATAAAGATTTGAAAAAGTTATAATGATGAGATGAGATGAATTTTTTAATTTTGTATAAACAAAGATGACATAAGGATTTTCGGTAGATGTAACAATGTCCTTTTTATTTATAAATTACATCAGAGAAATTTCCTCAAATCTAGTTGGAGGATAGTTATCGTTACTTTTAATTATGTAGAATCATAAATCAAATTCTTAATTAGGAATTTGATTAGGAGGCCAAAAGCTATAAATGACTTGGAATCACTTCTCTATCATAGTTACCTCTGTTAAGAGGAGACACAACTCAAGAAGGAAAAGAAAGCAAAACAAGGGACTACAACGAATCCTTTGTGTAGTCCCTCAAAAGCCATCCTTTGCTCTCTCTAGCCCTTCGTACAACTTGCCTATAAATTCCAACGTACGTTTTCTCGTAAACACACCCTTGAAAAACGTACGCAGAGACTAGCCATCCTCCTTTGGATCGTAAAACAATGTCTCTGATGATCGGCGGATCTCGTTTCACAGTTAATGGAATCCGAAGGGCAAGAACCTTCCATTACTTCTTGTGTCAAAATTGCCAACATATTGTGAGGATTCCCTCCACAAACCTATACGAAATATGTCCCCAATGCTTCCATGAGTTATATCTTCAGCTGGAGGTGTCAATGCATAGGCTTGTCACTGATTCCAGGGGCCCAGAACCCTCCCCTGCGACTCGCCTACTTGACCCATCTACGAGGCGTCTTCCAAATACTGGTTTTGATCGGAGATTTGAATGGTTATCAGAAGTTGAAGATGGGCCGGTTCAGCAAGCTTGGATTACCCTTGAATTCGTCCTACCGCCTCGTCCTCCAAGACCCATTTCGCCAACAGAAAATGTGTTTGTCCGGGACAATAACGTTAGCGATGCCATGGTTTGGCAGAATGACCGACCAGGACCTCCTCCCACCGCCGCTTCAGCCATTGAAGCCTTGCCAAGGGTGAAACTCACGCAAAAGCATTTGGACAACGACACCAGTTGCCCGGTATGCAAGGAAGAGTTTGATCTTGGTGGAGACGTCAGATTGATGCCGTGCAAGCATTTCTATCACTCTGATTGCATTGTCCCTTGGCTGCGCATCCACAACACTTGCCCTGTTTGCCGCTATGAGCTGCAAGACAATTCCAACAACGATCTTGAAGGCAGAGATGATGAAGATTTTCGCTTGGAAGACGTGCCAAATTGGTTGAACTGGTTATGGAGTCGGCTGTTCTCTATGTGGCCTTTCCGTGTAGTGTTGGATTTGACACATCGCTACCTTGATTTCGAAGATGCTAGCTCAGCCTCTCATGGGGGTAAGATTGCAATCGACTCCCAGTATTTTCTTTGCTGAACTCTAGCGTTGGTGTCACAAAGTTGTGAACTTTTTGCAGGTAGTTCCTGGTGACGCTCTTGGCTCATTCTATAGCCTTGTGTTTATATCACTGCCGGTGCTAAAAACAGTTTGTGCGAGGCTCTACAATTATGTTGCTTTTAAGACAGGTAAAAATATTAACTTTGGTAATGATTAACAAGATATAACACTGAGGAAAAGACGATGAAGCTTGACAGGTAAATGTTCTGTTCTTTAACTAAACCATCCTAACGATTTCATTTTCCCAATATTTCGAACATAATTTATTCGATTTTGTTGGTTGACCAAATGTATGTAGCTGTTGTGTGAAGTCCTGGTGATTTTTGGAAATTGATCGATCTATCCCAGTGATGTAGGACAAAACTGTTTCATTTAAACAATTTTCGCACGTTCATTATGTTAAAATGTCACTTATTATTGTTTCTTGATCTTGACATCATGTTATCTGCAATCTATTTAACACCTTTGTTTTCCCTCCCTCTGACCACGTTGCAGTTTCTGATTTTCATGAAGGTAAGTTTAGCTTTGAGACCTTCATTAGCTTGATGGATTTAGTTTCAGGAACGGTCGTGTGCCTTGGATAATAGACTATCGTGGATTCAATCTCGAGTGGAATTGTACCTGCATGCAGTAACCAGTTGATATATATGCAATCTTTCAGAGGTTTCTGAGCCTAACCTATTGTTTGCAGTATTTCCCACATTTTCATTCTCTTTTCCACATGATTGCTTATTCTTCTTTGTAATTCATTGATTTCATTCCTCAACCCCATTGAAAATTTGAAACTTTGTAACTAATGTTGACCTGTAAAAACACCCCTATTGTATCTCACTTTGGAGGTTAGTCCAATTTGGACAGGAATAGGAGTCGAGTAGCTGTGTTCATTGAACCTGCTCGGTTTGAACTAATGGATGTGTATGGATCCTGATGTCCTATCTACTAAAGAAGTTCGTAAACTAGCAATGTTGCGACTGACACCTTTCCATGGTAGTGTTTTTTGAAGTCATTCTGAACTTATTGATTTTCAAACGAATTATCAAATACAGAATGCGTTGTGAAAAAAGGCATTTCATATGTTCATCTTCAATGCAAATTAAACTTCGTTTAATGGGGCTGGTAGACGCAATTTACACTCCAAACTGACACTCAGGCAGTAGTTTTGGAGTATGGAGTGAGAGAGAGAGTGGGGAATGGTGGGTTCAACTCTGCCTTGCTCTTTTTATTCAATTTCTTGGTTGTTTTCCCCACCTTTAGTCAAACTCCCAGTGCTTGATTCAGGTTGGAGCAGTTGCTGTGTTTATCACTAGGCATAGACAATTGGTTGGAGGTGGCAAAGAAGTTCTGCAAGACATAGCACTGGTTACTGTTTTGACTTTTCAATATGCTATGTTTCTCACTTCCCTAAGTTCCCTTTACCAATCTCAAATTTTGCAATTTTGTCCTGATATGAAAAGATATGGGGCAATCAAACTGTGATTCAGTTCAAACATGTCTATAATTTCTTCTTAGCCTGTCAAAATTCTCTCCAAATGAACGAGGGACCCTGTCCTAGTCGTGCTGAATCTGCATCATTTCTATTTCTTCCTCCATGTGGTTCTTTCTTTCCACGCATTTTGGTTGATTATTTTAAATTTAGAGCATGGACGTCCCCCACTCTTTCTTCTGCCTTCAACTATTAGTACTAATTTCTGATACAGGGTTTACAACTTCAGTTTGGAGGCTTGCTTGGCAGTTGGCGGAGCTGCTACTCCTTGGCTTCTTAGACCTGCAGCGTGCATGGGAAGATGTGTCCATGTCAAGGGATGGACAAGGAGCCAATGTTCTACCTCAATGCTCATCAAGAAATAAATAAATATATTTCAATTTTACCTCTCGTATTTCCCTCTTGTTTCTATTTATGCAAATTTGAGGGGTATAAATAGAAAAACTTTCATGATAAATCTCGACAACTAGTTTTTCCGAGATAATATACAGGTTGGTAATGGGTAAATCCTATGATCAAGTTGTGCTCATGTGGATGGGGAAGTTATTTGTTAACTCACCGCCACTATCACAACTCTAAGGAGGTTATTTAACTTCCTCGTATTTAGAAAAATTAATTAACTTCCAGATACGAAAACTCTTTAAATAAGAGTATATACATTAATTGTATGTGGGGTAAAAAAAGTCTTGAAAAATATAAGAACTCTCATCTCTCTCTTAATCTTGAAGCGCGAATTTCTTAATTTTAAAGAAACCATCTAAATCTCTTAATCTTAAAGTATGAAATTTTTTAGGAGCTCTAATAGTATCTTAAGTAATGTAAAAGTGTAAATAATAAAGTGACATAGATTGTAAGACAAGCAAATAACTTACCTTTAGAAATTTCACTCCTTAAGAAAATTCGATTTAACCTTATGTAATAATACGAAATTTGGCTTATGGGTGGACATGAAAATGGCTTTTTGACGTGCAATTTTGGCTTTCACAACAGTCACTCGCCCTGCAAGAGGAAATATCGTCAACTAGTACGTGCGGACAAAACTGACATCTTCGCACATTCTTTTTCAATATAATTACACAAAATAATTTCAAAATAATTAGATTTATTTTAAAATAACAAAAATTTATAATTTAATGAATCACGTCAAATTATACTTTTATATAAAGTAACCCTACAGCCACACATTGAAATCCGACTGTTTTTTTTTTTTTCCTTTTCTTCATGTATTTTTTTAAAATTTCATAATTTCATTAAAAAAATACTTACTTATTCACTAAGTATAAAATAAAAAAAGAAAAAATAATTGCACGGTTGGAAATCCAGTTTGTGGCTTTAGCATTTCTATTTTGTATAATCAATTAAAATATTTTCCATCTTGAAAATGGCTACGTGATCAGCAATCGAAAACTCGACTGCTTCTCAATTGCTGGTAAAAAGTTACTAAAAACCTTGCTCCACCCTCTTATAGAACACACTTTTTGCATAATTTTCCTCTTTTTACTTTAAATTTATTTTCTTTATTTAATCCTTTTCTAGTAATTAAACGAAAAAAGAATCAGGCAACCCAAATATCTGAAATCCAAAGAGTGGCTCTACAACTGTAATTTATTTTTCATGTATTTTTAAAATACTCTTAAATATCTTTCTCAAAAAAAGTTCACAACATCAATAAAAAATAATTATTTAATTACTAACTAAAACAAAAAAAAAACAAAAAACAAAAATTCATGTATAGGAAGAAATGCTCGGGACCCATTATCGAATCCCAAGCATTTCTCTAGTGCATTACATTGTTTGCTTTTTTGCAGATGCTCAAAAGGAACCATCATATCTTGCACTTCAATGGATACAGGTATAGATAGTTCTTTTTGAAATCTGCAAACCTTTTTTTTTTTCACTAACTATTCATGATATCGCAGGGGGTCTTTCCCTTCGGAAAGAACATCCCAGGGTTTCTTGCAACATCAGAAACGTAGAAATCCTGTAAGAGGCCTGCCATCTTTCCCGGCTTTGACCTGCAGTGCATCTTCTTACTCTTTTATATATGTCTGCTCCTTGGTAAACTGTGTATAGGGGCTTCTACCCTCCTTTCCAGAACAAAACTGAGTGTAGGACATCACTAAGCTGTTGTAATTGTATGCTTGGAAACTATCTTTAAGGTGTATCATTAAAATGAAGTATCATCCGACCAACAAAAGAGATGAAAGATCAAGAGTCCAGAAAACCCCAATAACGAGATCTTCTGATAGGTAATTTCTGCTGCCAAAGCTGCTTGTACACACATCGTGTAAGTATAACTTGCTTAAAAACAATAAAAAATACCCGTGCATCCAAGAAAAAAATTTAAAACTGATCAGCAAAGGCAATCTACAATAACTGTGATTTGGAAATTCATTAGCACATTACATATAAGAGATGCTGGATGTAGTTTGATAGAAAACGAAATAATAACTATCTATCAAATTAGCTCTAATCCGTTTTCTCATAAAGTATCTAATATCACTAATTTTATCAATTCAATAACTATCCCAGGTAACAGCAGAAAAGAAATCTCAAGAAAGGCAAATGTAACTTACATGAAGGCGATGGTGCAAGTGATGGAGAAACCAAGCCTTCTACCCTTGCCTTGTCCTGGCCTGGACTGGGAGCATATGATACTTTGGGTTTAGGTGACAGATCTGGAGACAACTTGAAAGTGGGACCCATATGAGGGGAGTTTGGAGTAGCCACTGAAGGTGAGAAGGCAGGAGGAACAGCTGGTTTATAGTGAGAAGCCAGTGAGGGGCTTGGAGAATTTTTGAAACCACGATATAGACAGGGACAAGGAGGATGTGCAGTAGAGCGGTGCTTAATGTTAGGCAAGGATGTGGGAGAGCTATGCGAAGAGAGAGCAGGATATGGTGAACTTGATGAATAATCACCTAGTTCTGGAGATGGAGATGGAGCTGGAGAAGGACTAGGAGGGGTGACATTGAGAGTACCCTTTCGATAAGAAGATAAACTGATGCTTTTAACTTTACCAAAAACTGTGTTGTTAAGACCAAGATTTTGTGCAGGAGAGCCAGTGATAATTTCAGCCAACTGCTTCAATCTCTGTGGCAAAAGGCTCCCGAGATCTGACATGACTGAAGCCTGAACTGTCACTGGGGCAGCTATTGTGGAGCCAACCTTGTTTGTTATCTGGATATACAGAGTCTGCATGGAACCAAACGGCCATTACCAAAACAGATGCTTACATAAGGGTATCAGACTATCAGTGGCGTCCCAGCATGTCAGACTACCTAGTTCAACTGAAAATGAATATTAATATCTATTGCCCTGTGTGTGGTGTGATGGGTATGAGCACATGATTTGGTACTCGGTTCACACATCTGGAACCAAGGGTGATTTTAGCACTACTATAATGTAGCTACCTGAAACATGTAAACTTTCCATTGATAAGTTACCTGAAGCATGTAAACTATCTAATGATTGTCAGTTCCAAGAAGAGAAATTAGTCACAATTCTTCTTAAATGACAACTACCTAGATGCTGGCTTCCTTAACCAAATGTTTCAGGGTTTTGCCATTACTTCCATTGAATTGTAAGAGATTCTTGCATAGAGATCACATATTTTGTAATAGAAGGTTAAACAGTTTGATTACATGGGACTCGAATGTTGAAATTGGTGGGTGGAGACTTTTGCAAAGTGACAACCATCAAAACCCAAGGTTAAATCTGCAAGAAGTTACATGAGCAAGTGTTATACCTCATGAGACATCAGATACAATCCCATCTTCAACTGATACTTCAACTCGATGAAGTTTTCCAGTATATCGGATATTGAATTATTTAGAGTAAAATTAAATTGAATCTGGGGGGTCTGCCAAATTGAAGCAGATTGCACTGGGATTAAAGTTAACCCCCCTGGAAACTTCAGAATCTCAAACATAGTTGCCTTCCCAAAAATGGATGATGTCAATGTCAGATTGGATTGCTGAAGGAAGAGATCAATTACAGATGATCTCAGCACACTTAGGGCCACTGATGTAATAGGAACATTTATTGGATCCGAAAGAACACCAAACACCACATCAGTCCAGTTAGATGCACCAGATTGGTTCATGGATAAGATGGCCACCTGTTGAAAGGAATTAGGTGAAGTTAATTTTAAAGTTCCATTACAAGTGGTAAACTGAAAGCAGAAACAGGAAGCAATACCTTCATGCCAGGGACACCTATTTCCCCATAGATGTCATACTCTAATCTTCCAATGTGTGGAACAAGATTCGAAACTGGCTTATCCAGTCTGAAATATGCCTGGACTGTGGCTGGAAAAGAGAGAAAAGGTATATATTAAAAAACATAAAAGCATCATATTAAATCCAGCATCCTACTTACAAAAGTCTATAAATGAATTCACATCCTCACAGAGGTTATTATAGTCAAATGTGAAAGCTATAAAGTAAGACGCAAATTGAGTTGAATTTGCAAATAGATTTGAAAATATATATATATATATATATATATTTTTTTTGAAAAATAAATTGAAGCTACAAATAGAATTGTGCAGTACTGGGAAAGATTTGCCCATGGTGGAAGGGCATCTATGCTACCTAAATTAAATTAACCCTCTTTGCCTTTCATTATCTAGTGCATTAGTTTGGTTCAATTACTCTGCTGGTGGAAAGGGTTGCTCGAGCATGAATACTGCATTTATTTCACAGGCAATTTCCACATCAGCAGTTCACCATAAAGTCTCAAAAGGAAATGACAACATAACAGATATCACAATCATGAATAAAATTCAAAGGAAAAAAAAAAAAACGAAGAGGGACAGCATCATTAAAGACTGAATTTGTGATGGCCAAATTCGTAAAAAAAGGGGCTCTGTGCTGGCAATACAAAACAAAATAATGCCAAAGGCCAGAGCCATACCTTCAAGAGAACAAACACAGAAAATATAAAAATCGAGGACGTGTTTTTCACTGGAAATTATATAGAAAAGGGCTTCAAAATCTTAGAGAAAAGATTAATTACAAATACCCATCCTAAAGGTTCGGGACCCGAAGAGAACTACACGAGGTCACGATCCCCTCAAAACATCAGAGAAACCTAATTACCAAATAAGCAGTGACACTAATCGATATCCATGTACAACAGGGCGGAAAACACACATTGGATGAAAACAATGGCAGCAAACTACACACCTATTGAATGAAAACATCATGAAAACAAATTAGAAGTTAAATTACCAAACCTTGAAATACTAAAAACATCAGACCACCGACAGTAGAAAACCACTAGGTAAAATACCACATACCCGTTAGCTTATAATAAAAGATAAACCTAAGTACACAACAACAATCTAGGATACCCAATACCCTTTTTCTCAAAGCATCACGAGAACCTGACTACACCACAAAAAAAAAAGAATATCAAATTATCAACTTGTTTAAAAATCCAAACAAAGTATGAAGAACAGGGATAAGAGATACCGCTGAGCTTAATTTCATCTTTTGCCTCAAACCCAAACTTTGTTGAATGGGAGGGAAGAATCCAGAAGACCCCAGAAACCAAAACTGATAAGGTCAGAATCAAAACAAAGAAGCACTTGAAACTGAACGCCTTTACAACTCCGTTGAAAGCCACCGAACATCCATCACAGAACAGCCCCGAAGAACCTCGATTGCTGTCAGCCTCGTGATTCTGCTGCCGATGCAGATTTTGCAGCTCACTTTTCCCCATCCGCAGGGCATCTGAAACCTTCCTCTGTCCCCTCTCTTTCTTTCTCTGATCTCTCTCACTCTCTCTGTCAAGTTGGACACGAAGAAGGTGACAGACAAGTGTTCATGGTGGCCATTTCCGCGTTGTCATTTATAGTAATACAAAACAGTGTCTCCCCAGAGCTGTGCTACGATGTGGTCACCGCTCTCTTGCACAGTTGCACTCTAGCATGGGATCTCCCTCGTATCGGACAAATATTGGTCACTTTAGAGCTCTAGTAATGCTCTTAAAAATTTTTAACTAAGATTTGGTTAAAAAGTTTATTTTTATGAATTTTAGCTAGTTATTTTTTATTACATTAAATAATAGATTTAACAAATTTTTCGTTATTTTATTAAAATATTAACTTTTAATTTTCAAATTAGAAAGAGGCAAAATCAAATAATGTTTGATAGGAAAAATACCAATAAACAAATTGTAAACAAAATCACATCGAATCAAAAAAAAAAAATCACATCCCACATAAAGAAAAAAAATCTCCGCCCACTAAAAATAAAAAAATCGCAACGATATCTTATCCAGAAACCAAACAAAGAAGTGGTGAAAGAAAATTAAATCGCATCAACCAAGCATAGAATAATCTAACAAAAAAGAATCAAAACGAATCCTGGTGTTGGCGTTCGGGAAGATTATTTTTTAGTCTAAAAATAACATTTAGCCAGTCCCTTCAGCTCAACAAATTTGGCCAGTCATATAATCTGAAGTTAAAAATACTGTTAATTTTTTGAGCTCACTACTGCATTTTATTTGATACTTTTATTATTTTTTTTGGCTAAAATTTAATTTTAGTTAACCTACTGCTAATACTCTCACACATCTTGCACTCATAAATATAAATAATTTTTTAATATATTAACAAAGAATAAAAATGATAGCTATAAGATGATGAATTATTTCTTAATTATTATTATTATTATTTTCACAAACGTGGCATCCATCATCCATGCATGCTTACCAAAAACTTATCTAAAATTCATACTGTACGTTGATTCTCACGCTGGTGGGACAGAAACTGAGATGAGCTCACGATAGCTCATGAACTAGAGTCCACTCTCTCTCTCTCTCGTGTTATTTTTTAACTGGTTATATATTTACTGTTTTTTAAGGCTACCGAACGTTGAGGAGAAGCAAAGGTGACAATAAAAAGCGCGTATGGAGCATAAAGAGAAGGTATCTAATCTTTTGATGGATAAGGCAACCAAAAATACAATAATAGTAAAGAGAACCACTTGAGTGTTGACATCAAAATAAGCCTATTTTGAAGGTTACTACTACTTTTCTTTCCATACTTGGATTTATTTATCATTTTTTCCCAACCTTTTGGTTCCTTGTTGGTTTCCCTCGAAGCTGTGGGAAGAAAGCAAAGGAAGTTCACCAACAGGTTTCATGCACGTGGAATTTTTATTATTATTATTTTTTGGGTTCTACTCAATGTAGTGACGGAGGAATCGAGATGGAAGTGGACCAATGGGTGAAGTGCATGTGGACCGACAATAGGTGGTGAGTTTTGTTATCTAATCAGGCTAATCATCTGTATAATTTATGCTGAAACATTAGGGACATCTTATTGGACAATGGTCTCGACTTCGGTGACATCTTATTGGACAAAGGTCCTTTTTTTTCTTGTCTCTTGCGGATGAGTTCGAATTTTCATTGATGGGCACAATTTTTTGTTTTTTAAAATTCCTTTGAGTGGCTTGTTTTACACTTATTCTGGATATTAACGTGTTAGGTTGCATTTGAATATTGGGATTATTTTATATATTTTGTAAAAAATAATGATAAAATAATAAAAAATAATATTATATATTATATTATTATCTTATTATATATAATGTGATGTATTTATCACTATTTTATAATAAATAAGTATATAATAAATGATCATTCAATGGTGACAAATGTGTCACATCTTACTTAGTATGATGCAAATAGGATGATAGTTTGGTGTATATAATTTTTCAATAATAAATAATAATGAAATATTCTAAAATACTCTAGTACCCAAAGTAGTAATAAGAAACTGTTTTGATTGAGGGATAGAAAAGCCATACCGTTAATTGGCTGTTATTGAAAGGTTGGGACATGATAAAATATTATTATTAGTAGGTAAAGGTTGGTTTTTTTTTTTTTCTGTGTATATTAATAAGTGGCAAGATGGAATGTGCATTGGCTTATTCCCTATCTTGTTTCGCATTTATTTCAACAGCCAGCAAAGGTCGTGTTAGTTAATGAGTTTGGTTAGACATTTTTTAGATGAGTCGAAAGGGTAAGCTCTAGAGAGATTATAAGAAGTTGTCGAAGTCGTGTTGTAAGATTCAAGATGAGTAGTATAAAGTGGAGTTGATGCGAGAAAATCAAAATTGCTCTCTCAAAGACGAAATGGTCATTGAATAGGACATGCACGTCTTATTTTTAGCTTGTTTTTCTTTTCTTTTATTTTTCTCAATAAATTTAAATTGAGGGGTTGTTTGGATAGTGAGATAAGATGATATGAGATTAAATGATTCTAGATAAAAGTTAACAATTGAAGAAAATATTGTTATAATATATTTGTTAATGTTATTATTATTTTGAGATTTGAAAAAGTTGAATTATTTATTATATTTTATATGAAAATTTGAAATAATTGTAATGATGAAATGAATTCTCAATCTAAACATCCCTTAAACGAGAATTTAACAATAAAAGAATTGAAATGACTTATACTAAGACCAAAAGTCATGCCTTAAATGTTATAGAGAAAGAGAAAAAAAAGAAGTTGGCTCAATAAATCTTGGTTTGGTTCAACACCAAGAGAATTTAAGGCACCTAACTACCAAGATTATTAAGTAATTGCCAATTGGAAACCATTTTCCATGGTGGTTGAATAGCTGAGGTATGCTTGTTCTCGTTTCACAATGCAAGCAACCACACACACACATATATATATATATTTTTAGCCAGTTTTGCCCAATAACCTTCGCAATTCATGCTATCTTGGTGTTTCTACTTAAAATATACACCAGATGCTTGATTTTGAAAAAACAATTGAGTAAACAACCCGGGAAGCAAACGACAAGTAGTTGGGTATCCAGAGTTTTGTGTGATTTCGAAAGGCCCAAGCTGGGCTATAAATTCAAGCGCAGAGGTACGGCTCCGTTTGGTTGTTAGAGAGAGTATTGAGATCAATTCAGTTCAGTCTAATTTTAAGCTGATTATAACATCTAAACATACAACTCTCAAATCATTAAACTCATATTAGTTCAAAACTTTATTACATGTAAAATCCACAACTTTTTTCAACTCAATACCTATTAACATACGGGACTCACAACTTTTTTTAAATTTTTCATAAAAAAATATAAACTTACTTAATATCTAAACACATTTAAACTCAACTTAAATAAATCCCGTAAAAATTATTTCATTATATTTAAGTGGATCCCATAAAAATTATTTCATTATTTTAACTTATTATTATTCATAAAATACTCAACTCAATAATCAAATGTAGCCGTAGAGGATAAATTGAGGTCAACCCACACCATCGGCCTATGCTCTCTGCGAGGATGCTTTGGTTTTTTTTTTGGCTTTTATGTAAGCATAGGAGGATGCTTTGAACTGTACATGCTAGTTATATTTTAGGATATTTATAAATAATAATGAAATAGTTTAAGTTAAAGTCTTTTTTTAAAGATTTGTTTGAGATTGCGTTAAAAATCTTAAAAAGTAGTTAAATAGTCAAAACTTTTTAATGAAAAACTTGAATTGTTTAGGCGTTACATATTAGAACACTTTTATTATAAAACAAGCTAAAAAGTATGTTTGAAGAAAATAATAATTTTGACACTTTTTTTTAAACATGATTTTTTGAATAATGCGGAACGATTGCAAATTTTAAAAAGACTATCAATGAATGAAAATACTCCTATTATAACTTTCAAACTTTCGAATATATGATCATAATTTTTAAAAATTCAAATAATTATATTTTATACATCAGAAAGTACTTTTTTAATTTATATCTAAACAAATATAGTATGTTTAAAAGTGTTTTAAATATATAGTTATTAAATAATAAATAATATTTTAATAATAGAACTTATTAATCAAGTTATAAGCTGTAAGTCATATAGTTTTAACAAATGAGAGAGAAAATAAAATGGATATTTTCTAAGTCACGACATTAAAAAATTAAAAACCTGCGATTTGTGAAGAAATATTGAAAGTTTTTAGATTACTATTGTTTAAATTTTAAAAAGACTAATTACTTAAAAAAATTCATCTGTCAGTCGACGCGAAAGAGTTTTGGAAGGAAAAACTAATAAGGGACGGTCTGGGGCTCTTGTTTAAACGGTCAGAAAGTTCAAAAGTTTTGAAAACGAAGGGGCCACCTTGCTGCGTGGAATGGATTATGGGATGGAGGGGTTTGATTGAAAAAAATGAAAAGAGAAGGGGTCGATCTTCTTCCCACTTTTTAAAATTTGAAATTAACCCTCAAATGCCGGGCCCGAAACCCTCCCAAATCCAAACCCTATATGTATTATGTATGTATGTATAAGCGCGCTCCTTATCACTCCCGCTCTCTCTCTCTCTCTCTCTCCCCCCATTCATGCTTGTTCTTTGAAGGTATTCCTCGAAGCCCACCTTACTGTAAGCTATTCAGTCACTCCTTTCCATAACTTTGCTCGCACGATGGCTTTTGTTTTTTTCTTCTTTTCAATTTTACTCGCGTGTGTCATGTGCATAACTGGGTACTTCTATTGCAGCATTTGTATTTGGTTACTTGCACTGAATTCCATCTGGGTTCTTGCTAAAATGCTTTCTTTCCATCTGGGGACCTCAATATTCAAGCAAAACAAATTTCCCGCGTGGGTTTATCGTAATATTCCAATTCTTTTTTTCTCATTCTGGGTTCTCAGATTGGTTTGATTTGCGTTTTTGTCAACTATAGATCTGATTTATCTAATTTTTTTTTTTCAATAGATCTCTAGCATTCGATTTTCGATTGTAATCCTTGTAGTCTCACTGCACTTACATTTGATCCGTTTGGTTGCCAAGAATTTGGAAGAAGTGAAAAGAAATGAAAATGTGATTTAGAGCCTTACCTGTTTTTAAAAAATTGGCTTTGACAGGATTAAATTGCCACTATAACTAGTGCATATAGTGGTACGAGGCTCAGTTAAGTGAAGATTTAGCTCTGTTGAGTTCCCAACATCGACAAGTCGAAGTAATTTTTTTTTTTTTTTCTTCTTTTCCCGTTTCATATTATCTCGGTATTCTTAGAATGAATAGCATAATAAAAACTACCCTCAAATGCAACTTAAGATGCTTCTACGACAGAAAGAGCTTACGTCTTTTTAATTTATATCATCTCGATCAATATTGTTGCTTTCTGAAACTTTAAAAACGATTCTAAGATCTTTGTATTTGTGGCCTTGTCTGCACTGGTTTGTTATCTTAAACAATTTTGGAAATCAACATTCTGCCTGTTTGATTTCTGTTCTCAGAGAATGGACTCTCTCCCTGATGCCATTCTTCAGCATATCTTGTCGCACATCAACAATGCTAGGGATGTGGTAGCCTGCAACTCTGTCTCTAAGAGGTGGAAAGACTCAATGCCTTATATTCGTAGCCTTTACTTCCCACGAAACTCTTTTGACAATCATACTGGTTCAGTAAATCCTGACAACATCGTGTGGAAGATGCTATCATCAATTGTTCAACTAGAGGAGCTTGTTGTGTATAGCACATTTTCTGGAGCAGGCCTTTCTTCATGGCTTTCATTGATAGGCCCATCCCTCCAGCGTCTTGAGCTCCGAATGGATAACCTTGCCGAACTTCAGACCTGTAATGAGAACCCCTCAAAACTGAATTGCATCAGTGCTGCCATGAATTTGGAATCACTAAAACTTTGGGGCGTGTTAATGACCCATTCCCCCAACTGGAATGTCTTTCAAAACCTTTGGAACCTTGAAATTGTTGGGGCTAGAATGGAGGATTCTGCATTATCGGCTGCACTTGATGTGTGTCCTAATCTGACCAACTTGTTGTTGCTTGGTTGTGAAGGGGTTAGATCGGTTTCAATTGACTTGCCTCATTTGCAGCAGTGCAAGCTGGATTTTTATGGCTTGGGTAACTGCTCTCTTTCTCTCACATCCCCCAAAATTGAATTCCTTGAAGTTCAAGGTTGCAGTTGGATTAGGGTTCGCGAGACAAACTACTTGAAGAATCTTTCAATTGCAAATAATGCAGGTAATTGGTTGACAGAAGTTTTCAATTCGGACTACTCCCAGTTTTTTCTTTTCATTTTTAGCAAATTAATGCCAAAGGATCTGAGTCATAACTTTCAACGATTTATTTGTTCTGGTAAATTCCTTTAGGGAGAGTCTACTTGGTGGACTTTGGGAAACTTGAGGCTCTTGAGTTCTTGTCCATCAGGGGAGTCCAGTGGTGTTGGGATGCAGTAAGCAATATACTAAAATGGGCAAGCGAAGTGAAGCATCTCTACATGAAGGTTGAATTCACTGGAGATTTTGAGGCCCTTCAACCCTTTCCGGAGATCGACTTGGTTGAGTTTTTTAATACTCACCCAAAATTGCAAAAGTTTGATGCCCATGGTGCCATGTTTGCTGCTCTCTGCCAGAAGAACAGCCTAAAACATGTGAGTTGATAATGTCATTTAGCTGTTATTTATGATCAGGGTGAAGTTTTAAGCTTCATAACTTAATTGGGATTTGCAGGTGGACTCGGGATTTGTAATTCCATTTCTGGAAGATGTGGTGATCACAGTGCGGTCACCACTAAATGCTGAACAGAAAATGAGCACCCTTGAGTCCTTGTTGAAGTATGGGAAGAATTTGAAGGCACTGGTAATAAAGATTTTGCAGATGAAGAGCAGTCATAGCAGCGCAGATGATTTCTTTGATGAGATTTGCAGGTTTAGATACATGAATCGCCATATAGTTCGAATGGAATGAAGTTGATAGGGGCCAAGTCCTCTCTAATTTATGCATTTAATCTGAATGACTAATCTTATCCTCTGATTACAGCTTGACTTTTGATCTGATTATAACTGTGATCATTCTTTAATGATTATATTCATAACATGCTCTGTTCTTTACTTCCTGCTTTTGGGTTATGGTTTTGTTGTCTTTCATCCTCTGAATCATGGGAGCACACTGCATTGCATGCATAGTCTATTTCCGTGGTTTATAAGTTGTAAGGGAATATTGTTACAAGCTCAAGCAAACGATCTTGTACAGGGAATGAAGCTGGTTCTTTTTGTCTTTATTTCTGTATTTTGGTGATTAATGGTGATAACTAGGTTATTAGAGAGAGTTATAAACAACCTCAAACAGATTTTTGGGATGGAAAATGTCATATGCAAGCATTGTAGTGCGCCCATTGTGGACGAAACATGACGTGGCTATGTGTTTAGCATTTTCAAAACGGAAAATGCTATATGCAAGCATTGTGGCGTACCGCTTGCACACCCACCAACTAAACACAACATGGCAATACTAAACTGTGAGTTTTGGCATTTTGAAACTAGCATTTTGCCTTCCTCCCTTCTGCAAAATCATCTCTCATTCTTCTCTTTTCTTTCACAGAATATGAGAGCACAGCCATGATGCAAAAATCTTAAATATTTCAGATTTTTAATTTTATACTTTTGATTCCTTCAACATTTCTCCCAATATCTTGGTTTGAGATAAGCAATCAAAGTAGTGAACTTTGATGGCTTGCAGAGTGAACTTTGATGGCTTGCAGAGTAGGCAAACAAGGATTATACTTCAAATCCAGATGAAATCCACTTCACAAACAGTGTTTACCATGGAAAACCAAAGCTGAAAAAATCTCACGCCAAAATCTCATGTCTTAAATTGTTAGAGATGCCAATTTGGAAGGTTTGAACTTTTTATACTAAACTTAGATCAACTCGTGTTGGAAAATTGTACTCTCTTCTTTGCAAAATTGTAGATCAACTCGTGCTGTTAATTTTTTGTTGGGCACAAAGTCTTTTAGACTAGAGTCTAGAGAGCCAAAACAGAGAAAGGTAAAAGGTACTTTTATGGAAGAAAATATGGAGAAGGGTCTTGAGAATTGTCTGTACTAAACATGGGATTTACTGAAAATTTGCAGGAAACAAAGAAAAAGGTGTGGGATATATCGATGTCGGAGAAGAAAATGGGAGAGAAGATGCTGTTTTCAAAATGCCAAAAACATAGCCACGTCATGTTTCGTCCACAATGGGTGCGCCACAATGCTTGCATATAGCATTTTCTGGAACTGTGGGGTAATCGTGTCCCTTGTGACATTAAATTAAATGCACCGTTTTATTTTTTTTTCTCAAAACGATTCCTTTCAACATTCTTTCATCTTCATCTCAGCATTTTGAGTCTTTTCATTTCCAACTTTCTAACAAAAATACTCTCCAAGTACAAAGGTTACTTCATCTTCCCCAAGCACAAAGTTAACATCCAAATTCAAGACTGCAAATTAAGAGTTAAAAGTGGTGGATTTCTCTATTTTTCAGGCCTAAGGTAGATTCTGGGTAAATCAAGACAAATCATAAGCTGAGAAAAAGGAAGAAAGATCTAAAAACCAATTGCTTTCTTGCAGGAGCTGTGAAAGGGCATGTAATTAAGGAAAAAAGATCCAAAAGCCAATTACTTTCTTGTAGGAGCTGTGAAAGGACATGTAATTAAGGAAGAGTGGGGTGGCCAATACCCAATATTTCCTGGCTTGAGAAACCTAGTTAAAGCTAAGAGATTCATGGTCTATATATTGTATGAGATTCGGTGCTCAAGCCCCCTAATAAACATGGATCCGTGTCTCTGATGTCGTTCCTCAGCATTTTTTATTATTATTTGCAGGCCAGATTTATAATAGAATCCTTAAGTTAGGAAAGGAAATTTTTACCCAATATGCATAGATCTGTAATAGAATTCTCAGCACCAACGAGCTCTACAAACCTCCACCTCCACCCTTTTTGACGCACTAAATCTCACGGTAGAATCTCAGGAACTGAGTGGGAATCAATGCAGGTGAAAGTTGGCCTCAGAAGAAGAATCAAAAGACGACCCACAGTTCTGCTTGTTCTCCTACACACGAACAAGCATAGATCTGAGACCCACGAAGCCGACCCCTCTGCTTTTTCTTGAAACCACAAAGATAACCCCTTTGCTTATTTCGTTTGGGCGTTGGTTTCTATCTTCTTCATGTCCTTCGATTTACTTTCGTCAGTTTTTTTTTTAAAATATATCAGCTGATGTGGCCAGCCAATTCCGCCGCGGTTTTTCACCATGGTTGTACGTAGAACTGCTCCGCTAGTAAATGGTATCAAGATATCCCCTACTGCATTTTATAAATAAAAAGGTCGATAAAAATAAAATTTTCTAGAATCTGTTATTTCATCCAGAAAGAAAATAAAATTATGTTAGCAAAATCTAAATGAGCTTCTTCTTCTGAAAGAACCGCTTCAAGTGCCATAATTGCAGAGCCGAAACTGAAATGCAGACACCTAGGGACATGATACTAAACCACGCCACCCTGAAATTTGTTCGTTCACTCACCGTCCTCATATCCGCTTCTCTGTGAAGTACACATAAAAAAAAGAAAAAAAAAGATAGTCACATTAGATATAACTTTTGGACATACTAAATTTCAATGAGTCCCAACTAAGTGCAAACAATTACCTGTTCTTCAGGTACAGTAAGTTATCATGAATCGCCTCCACTGCTCCCTCAAGTTTCCTCAGCTCGAGCTCAACACCCTATACATTAGCAATGCAGGGAGAGATATGTCGGGATCAAGGATAAGAATGAAAAAGAAATACTTTAGGCAGAAATGCATGGGAGATTTTTTGTACACGGATGCTGATGCTGGTGCAGCAATGTAAAAGAAACCAATTCTTCTAAGTTTTTATCCTCCTTTCAAACTGTAACAAGTCTGTTTTTTGCCCATTCTTTTCTCACCTTTTCATTCTTTTTACTTCGAGTGATAAAAGTTGAACCTTATACCTATTCAAACTGCACCCCTTTAATGCTGGAGCCAAGGCCTAAGGCTTCTTTTCATTCACTTATTGTAAGAGCTATTACTACCATGTCTATTTAACAGATAAGAAGTAATCCTATATTCCAAATTTATACAGGACAATCTTTAACACATTTGAGAAATTCCAAAACAAAGTAATGTTAAAGCTGTGTGTCTGTATAATTAGCATGCTTTGAAGAAAAAAGATCAACATTATAAAAAACTCCATTCTGGTTTTATAGTTATTGGAACTTCTGAGTTCGAGTTTTAATAGAAACTTCAGTGATTTTATAAATCAAACTCCAACTTATTTCTATTAGATTCTGCCCTCAGCAACTCCTATTGAAACTACGTAAGAAAAAGGTAGCATGCAAATTCACTTGCAGTTGGTGATCTTTTGCAGCTTTTAAAGCACTTTTAATTATGAACATGGTCATAATTAAAGCACTTTTATTTCTATTTCATCTCATTACCGCATGCCCTAACCCTTCAAAAATTTGACCCTGCTAGAAATTTACAGGCCAAGCGAAAGAAAAAATAACAAAAAAGTGCTCACCTCAAATTTCTCTTTTTTAGCAACTGATTCCCAATCTTTTGCAGCAATTCCAGTTCTCCAGTCAAGGTTTACGCTAACATCTCCGCCTCCTGGGTTAGAACCATCTGCCCAGAAACAAGCCAGATAGCTGCCAGCCTCATGAGTTGTGAAAGCAAATTGTCCGTGTGTCACATTCTCCTTATGATAAAGATTATTTCCATATGGTGATGTCACCTGAGAAGAATATGAACAATCGTTAGATTGCAACCAATTGAGACACCAAAAAATAATTCTCATGCTAGTAATATGTAGCTACCTTAGAAAAAAAAAATGTAGCTACCTTTTAACTTACAAGAAGATAAGGTTGTGTTTATGCCCCAGGCATGATATCATGAAAACGAATTTAGATTGTCAACTCAGTCTAAGATGTAACTAATTATATTATCTTTTCAAATAAAATCAAATTTGCATTTGATATCATGCAAAAAAAAAAAAAAAAACCAATACTTCTGTTAACCTGTTTGTCAACCTATGCTAAGTCACATTTAAGTTAGCAATGTAGAATAGTAAACAACACTAGAAACTGATTGCTCAGAAAAAATTATCTAATTCGATATATGATTATAAATCTTGTGGCATGGTTAATCTAAAAAAACACCGTCATAGAATGCTAAACAGGGCAAACCATAGCATATACTGATCTAGTTTGACATATGCAAGTCTTAAAAAATTTAAACCTCTTTGCAAACTGGAGGGGATTATATGGCAGCCCCTAAACGTAGGAGCATGGAAGATGGCTCCTATTTGTCTGGTATGGTGTATTTTGAGGGAAAAGAATGATAGAAGTGTTTAGGACAGTGAACGGACCTTGTGAGAGCTTAAAACTTTCTTCAACAATACTTTGTATTTTTTAATAGCACCTATAAATTTTAATGGGCCAAGTTAGTTTTCATGATTTTCCTTTATCTTTTTATGTTCCTATTTGGTGTATACATCCACCAGGATTATGCCTTTTGAGTTTTTCAATAAGATTTTTGGTTACTTCTAAAAAAATAATTAAAAAGATTTTTTTTTCTCCAATTGCACATTCAAGATTATGAAGTTCACATAGAGAAACATCAGAATGAAGAAACTTCGATAAGCAGAGATGACATATTAACACATCAACCCTAAAAAAGAAACTCGGATTAGATATAAACTTAGCAGTGGAGAATTTGAGCTTTTGGGTTCTTCGCTCCTAATCGCAAGAATCAGCAAAAATTTGATTTCTTTTTTGGGTCAGAAGTTTATATTCCCAATAAATTCCATCGCCATTGATTATAGACTTCTAGTAACAGACATTTGAAAAGAAAACTAGACAAATCAATTGAAGTTATGAACATTATAAATGAAAAAAGAATGCCTTAATTTCTCCACCACGTTTATCCACCATCCCATAATTAACCAATCTACGTAATCAATTATAAGAACACAAAACAAATAGGCTCTAATTGATTACAGATAAATTAGCGGAAAATCAATAACAAAATAATTACAAGAGTCGAAACTCAAATAATTTTCCTTCATTCATACATACACGAAATTAGAACGTATCCTTTTCCCCGACGAACCAAATTACTGTAAGAGATTAAGCTCTGAGGACTGTAAACCTGTGTCATCACTTTTCCTAGCAACCAAATAGAGGAATAGCATGCATGCATGCATGAAATGATCAAACCGTAACCACAGTTGATGATCCAGGATCAAGCATTAAAGAACCTCAGGAAAATAAAAGAAAGAAGGCATTGGGGGTGAATCTGACCTTGACGGAGATGTTGGAGGTGTCACGAGTGGGATCATCGGAGATGACAAGGTAGTCACCCAAAACGACGACGTTGTTGTGAATTTCCTCGGAAACGCACTTGGTCCTGGCGGCCTTAGGTAAGGTAAGCCAAATGGCCTGGGCCTTCCATACGACGTCGCTGGCAAGGAAGCATATGAGTATCAAGGAAAACATCACCTGGGCCCCCCTCATCATGGAGACTCTCTCTCTCTCTCTCTCTCTCTCGCTCAAAACGCTTCCCTTTGGGTTTGAAACAAGGAGAATGCTAGTAGCTCTTGGGATCGCTACCTTCACTTCAGGTTGCAGTGTTTTCTATTTTTTTTTATTTTTATTTTATAGGAATCTTGTTATTACAATTTATAGGTATATATTATTTTTCATAATTATATAAAAATAAACAAATTTATTGACATTAAAAACACCATTAGTTGACAAGTGTAATGGTCTAATAGCAAGATCAACAAAATGGGCCAATGATGCTAAAACAGGCTAGGCTAGGCAAAGGCCTCTTGGGTTTGTAGCAAGTTAGTTAGGTTAGTTAACTATATTTTTTCTGTAAATAATAACCGATGGATTGTGAGTTTAATCAATTGAGTACATTCTCTCCATGAAGTCAATTCGTTCATCTATTCATAAATAAATTAAAATTTTTTCGTGTGAGTCTCATTTTTCATTACAAGATCTATTCTTTACGTATGATTCATTACAATTTGAAAAGGGTGTGCAAATTATATGGAGATTGGCGCATATCAATAACCACCCCTCATTTTCATTTTCATGGCCAAGAAAGAGAAAAAGAAAATACACAACAAGACAAATTAAACATAAACGGCTCCATACCAAGTGACCAAACCTCTGCATTCAGTTCCCACAGAATTCAGAAGACGACAAATTGATGATTTAGTGTATTTTTGTCAATTGTGTATGACCCCACCTTTCACCAAAACGAATGAAGTCATGGGAAAAAGCAGTCCTCCATGTCTCCCATCCCGCCATTAGCATCTCTTTGTCCCCACTAAGGAAAAAAAAATGATTATTTATTTTGTTTTTTTCACTGAAAATAAAGAGAGCTCCAACGGCATTATCAAAGCAATGAAAAATGCTTCATAGATTATATACAGAAAGACTACCATAGCAACCTACTTTCATTACCTCTCACTTAAATCGCAATTTGATCCCATGAAAAACCGAACTTATGACATGAAGCCTCACCACTTGAACCACCCACGGGTGGATAATTGACCTTATCAAATATGAAATCTACTTTTCTAACATCCCATTTTGTGTAGGAGTAAAAAACAAACACCTGGTCGGCGTTGAAATTCTAATTCCATCTTTAAATCATCACAACCGTAAAAAAAAGTTAAAAACTATAGTCGAACGTTACAAAAGAGCTGTTTTTTTCATGAATTATTAAAAATTCCTTTATCCAAGACCTTTTTCTACTTTAAATACTCGTCAAACATACCATTGTTTATATGAATCTCCACTCCCACCCAGCTTTTTCATTTACAGACACCGAAGCTAGATCTACAAAATTCACACCCACTAGAAAATGGAAGCTCTGCTTTACCAGTTCAACCTCCTCTCGGGCCAATCTTTGCAAGATAAAAACTTCGATCCATCCACCATCGAGGACCCCATAAGGCTGTTCGAGATAGAAGCGTACAGGTCATGGGCAGCCATGGAGCTAGAAGAGCAGAAAGAAGTAGAAGAAGCCGAGACTGCGGTGCAACGAACCGAGGACTACATTGACTCGGTCATGGAAAGCGCCATGGACGAGTTTCGACTATTCGAGGAGGAACTCGAAAGAATGTCGATGGCTGAGCTGAAAAACTTGGTGAATACTGCCGAGAGTGCTATAAATATGGGGAATTTGATGGAAAAGGCAGCATCTGTTGCTTCCACGAGGTATCTAGAGGCCGCATTGAATTGTGCTACTGCTTCCATGAAGTCTGCTTGGAAAGGACTTTCATCTAAAAAGGTTCATCCTTCTTAAGAAATAATAAATTCTTCGGCATCATGGTAAGGATAAGCTAATCACTGGATATTTTATCCTAATTTTATTTGTTCTTCTTCAGTTAATTATTGTAATATTTATTTCAAGCTTATTTATTTGTAACATGGGAAACAAACTAAATCCATGGAAATGGATTCTGAAAATTGTGATTCTGACAATTCATGTATCTCAAAAGTTGATACCATGTTACTTGCAAGTTCGTAATTTCTACCAAACAGCTTGATTAATCATTTTTTAGTAGACATGGCTTAGGCCTCCCTTGGGTGTTAAAAATGATAGTAATGTTATATACAGTCGTGGAGTGTGTAAATGCTGCGCAATTCCTTTGAAAAAGAATAAGATCTATGATTAAAAAAGTTAGTTTTTTTCAAGTGAGTTCTGTATTAATTCATTTTTTTCAAAAAGACTGCACAATACTTGCACAACCACGACTGCAAATATCATTTCTCTAAAAATGATATTAAGACATGTCTTCCACGCCATTTATAATGGGTTGGTATGACGATGACGTTGAGAATTTAGAATAAATCGGAATATATATGATCCAAATTTCATTAAAAATGCCAGATGCTTGCAACACAAAGGATCCATCTGTCCGGAAGTAATCAATGTCAAGCAAAACGGTCTCCATTTTTCAGATTCATGTCCACAAATCTCACTGAACAAATAGCCTTTCTGATATAGAGTAATTAATTTATACAACCCTCAAATGATAATTATCTTAAAAAATAATTATATTTGAAAATCTTTACACTATATTCAATCCACGTGGCTTATCTTAATAGATGATTCTGTTGGTTGCGCTTCTATTGTATCTGAATATTGAATGGCTTTTGAAGACTTGGAGGAGATGCACCGGAGAATGCATATGCTTCTATATATATTACGTATCGGTTATTACTAAGGGAACATGTTTTGTAGCACATATGAATATAACCTAAACAGCTAAAAAAACATATTTGTATCCTAGTGGTTTTGGGTCATTGGATTAGTGAAAATGTGTTCCCATTCGTAGGTTTATGTTTTTCTAATCTCAAGATCAAAGTTCAAAGGGTATAAATTCTTTCGTAAGAGCTGTCATGTAATTTTAAATTTCCTTGATAATGCCATCCAATGATGGTTCCTCTCGGTAAAACATAATTGGTATTTTTTTAATGAAAAATACTTTAACTATAAATGAATTATATAAAAGTCAATTCATAAACTGACGTGATTTAATGTAATACGTCAATTTGTTAATGTATTTTCATTATAAAATATATTTAATTGATTTTATGAAATTACATCAGTTTGTAGATTTATTTTGTGTAATCTTTTTGTGTCTAGAACAATTCTATTTTTTAATTGAAGATCAGTGTATTTGCGGCCCATTTATGAACAAGAGATTTTAATATATGTTAGTTGAGGGATGCTACTCACCATCTTACACCACATATTTTACATATTTTAAAATTATTTTTTAATTTTATTATTATTTTGATTTTATTTTATTATTATTAAATTAATTGAGTTGTTCTATTTATCATCCACATACCATATACTTGTTATATGAAAAATGAAAAAAAAATATATAGTGTGTGGTGTGTAGAGATGATAAGTAGAATTATTCATGTTGAGTAACGTGTTGGGCTTCTTTTTGTGTAGCTTGGTTCTACTCATGACAATAATTTGTTGTGGTTGTTTTTGTAGATTTTCAATAAGGCTTGGTTCATGATTGTTCTTCATCCCCAGGAAAATTGTTGACATGTTTTGGCTATTGATTCGATCGACCTAGTCGACTATGGGTTACTATATATTATATTATTCTATTGTATGATCGTTGTACCGTATCTATTTATCATCTAAAATAAGATCCTTTGTAGCTTCGTAGACGCATGCACATTATCGAATTATGTAAATTTTATATTGTGTGTGACCGATTTTAATTTATATTTACTTTTTCTTCTTCTTGTTCCTAATATAATGACACGATGATACGAGCACCAAATGAAAAGAGATCTAATTTAGAAGATTTTTCTATTTTGATATTTGTTATAAGAAATAATATTTGTAATCATAAAATTTGCAAGTGCTATAAACGAAGATATGAGACTCATATAAAAAATTATTTTTTTAATAATATATTTTACTTTTAAAAAAAAAAAATGTGTGAAATTTGTTAACTCATAATTATATATAACATTACTCAAAAGATTAGACGGCATTTATACAATACATAATTATATCTAGTGTTATTTTAAAAATAAAATAATTGGCCCGTAACATTATTTTAAGAAGAGTAATATTATATACAGTCACTTTTACATATTTTTTTTGTATATTTTATTGATTGTAAAAATGACTGGACTAAAAATTTAAAAAAAAAAAAAATAAATTCAAAGAAAGAGACTCCTTTAACCAACCAGTTGACGGTGCATGATGCCATGATCTAATTTACAAAACGGCTGGGTCCCAGACGAAGTGGCATGATCTGAGACGGCTTTTCTATCTCTCGGCGGGTAGTAACCCTCTCGCTGCTCTAGGTTTTCGGTCTCGTTAACGCTTCCGATCCTCTAAAGAAAAATCTACGGACTAGCTGTCAGTTAGGGTTTAGCTAGAGATTGATACAAAACTCCCAAACTTCAAGATCTTCCAAATTGGTCCGACAGGTAAATCTAGTGCCTAGGGTTTATCCTTTTCAATCACAGGGGCTTTTAGTTTTTCTCCAATTTCGTTTATCCCCTCTTTGGCTCCCGAGAGAATCGAGGAAACCTGGCTCCCTATTAAGATGCTAATACGATTATAGGTTTACTCCGTTTGTTTTTTTTAATCGGTTGAAAGTGAAATAAAAATACGTTGGCTAAGGTTGCGGGGGTTGCTACGATTAGATCTTTTGGATAATCGATGTTGGGCATACTGTGTTACCCATCAAAAAGAAAGAAATAAGATATTGAACATGTTGACGTTATTGCTGCTCAATTGGTCGGTTATTCTGAAGAATCAGAAGTTCCAAGTTATTATTGTTTCTTATATTTTCTCAACAGCCAAGGTCAAGTTTAGTAATTGGTATATCAATCTAGTTTCAACACTGCCGCTGGAAAATGGAGGTTTGAAAGGTTTTAATTATCTTGTTGGTGTTAATTCTCTTAGCATTGAATCAGACCTATGCTGACTGATATGTATTAATTCATTTGTTTTTACGGGGAAAAGATTGGTTCCAGTGTTTATACGTGACTCATGAGATTGGGAAGTCTTCAGGATAATCCGTAATCATTGTTATCAATCGATATTCTTATCTAGATTTTTCTGTTGATGTTAGCCAGTTGATATTTTTTTTATAAGTACGTTAACTAGTTGATATAAATAGATCTAACGGTTCGAATATGTGAATTCGGTATTTATTGATCGACTTTGGTTGATTAATTTTGTGTATCTTTTTAGGGGAAGCGTTATTTTTGGTGTTCAATCTTGATATTATAAACATAAAGTTGAGGTTGTAGGAGATGCCTCGGGATTTGTCACGGTCGAGATCACCTTCGTATAGGCAAAGGTATTCACCATCTCCCGTGGGACATAGGTATAGCAGGAGAAGTCGAAGAGAGAGAAGTCGGTCTCCTTATTCATCCTATTCATATAGCAGGTGATCCTGTTTATTGTACCTGTTTCTCGTACTATTTTTTGATAGATTGCAAGCATTTTAAGAAAAATTGAGGATCATTATTTTTCATGTGCTCTGGGTTACAAATGCATTCAAACTGATCTGTATGGATCTTTTACATCCCTGTGGATTTTTAGTTCTTCTTTATCTTTCTAATGTGAAGTCTATTTCGTTTAGGTTAAATTTTACTTGATCTTTGAAAATTCTTATTGTAAGATTTTTTATTTTTTTAATAAGAGATAAATATTATCGATCTGAATGAAATAGGCAATTCTTAGTTTAAGATTTAAAACAAAAATTTGGAAATGGTGGTTCAATTTGTGCGTGCCAAATTTGAATCACTTTTACAAATAGAAAGAAGAGTTGAAAAAATGTCTGGGCTTCTACAAATATAAAAAGAAAAAGAAGAGTTGAAGTACAGGCTATAATACTTTATATAGGAAATATGTCATATTATAACTGTGAATGCAATGAATTTGTGTTTTGGTAATACCCTGTGAGAGAAACCGATCAAAAAGAGGTAATGCCCTGTGAGAGAAGCATGGATAATAGAAATTAATAGAATTTTGGAATTTCTTATTTGTTTTTGTTAGATGATGTGGAAAGCTATCAAAATTAATGAGAAAATGATATGTTTTTCCATGATATGAAGCTTCACAACTTTATGTGGGCTGTTGATGGAACATGATTCTTTTCTCGTTTTGCACAGCTAGATGCATCTCGTATTCAAATTAAATTTTTTCATTGCAATTCCTCATTCTGGCTTCTTTGTTTTACATGTGGTAGTGGAAGCAGATGGATAGTTACAGTGTCTATCTTGGTATTTGTAAAACTTGTTGCTGTTTGGAGAGTCTTCTGTTTTCATGAGCTTCATGAGCACCTTAAAGATCTGTACACGTATGATTGATGGTAGTCATGCCAATTTTGAAGCATGTTGCTCGATTATGCCATAAAGTTTGTTGATTAGAGATATCGCTCAGTTTGTAAGCAATTGTCAGTGGGCATATCTGACCTTCGTGGAATTTACCTTGTGTATAGAAATTCAACAAAAAAAAAGAGAAATAAAATAATTGGAGCAAAAGATTAAGGGTGGTGTGAGGGTGGGACAATTTGAGAAAATGAAGGGTGATCATTTTAGATTGGTGTAGTATGTGCAGAAAGGGGGGAGAATCTGTGGATCATCTTCTACTACATTGTGAGGTAGCTCGAGGGTTATGGAACGAGGTTTTTAGTAGATTAGACTTGGGTTGGGTTATGCCGGAGATAGTAGTGGGGGCACTAGCTAGCTGGACTGTTCTAAGAGGCAACAACCAGATTAAGGCCTTATGGAAGATGATTCCGATTTGCGTTATGTGGTGTGTGTGGCAGGAGCGCAATAAACGGATGTTTGAGGACAAAGAGAGATCGATGGAGGAGCTGAAAGCTTTCTTTTTTAGAACTCTTTGTGCTTGGGCCATTGCCGTAAATTTTAATGGCCAAGATTTACATGATGTCCTTATTTCTATTGCTCCTACGCAGTTAGGACATTCTTTGTACTGAACATGGCTTTCGCCTATTCTTTTATCAATATACTTCTTACTTTTCTAAGAAAAAAAAAGAAAAAGAATTCATGCTCTTCATGAGAGAAATGGAAAAACTCTTTCTTCCCATTGTATGGGAAGTGAGCAGGTGATGGGTGCCATTGGTTGTCCTTTTGTTGCTCGATTGTGACATTTGCTTCATGTGATAAAAGGTGGAGCTCAGAAAGGTTATTCTTAACAATGTATGAGGTAACTTGTACGCGCTTCTGTATTTACTGTACTAAATGGTGGACTGACTGAATACTTAATATTATTATTATTATTATTATTATTATTATTTTTGTGTATAAATGCTTTCAAATTCTTTTCTTTTCTGTTAGTTTCTAAAAAATATTAATGTTGTTGTACAGACGGAAAAGTCGTTCTATTTCCCCAAGACGACGCAGAAGTCGTTCACCTTCTAGACGTCATAAAAATCGTTCTTCAACCCCAAGACATTATAAGAGGCATAGGAGTAGAAGTTCCTCTTCATCTCCTGTTCGAAAATCTTCAAGTTCAAGTCTTGGGTCCGTAGAGCAGAAAAATGCGAGTGAAAAATTGAGATTAGAAGAAGATGAGAAGAAAAGGTATATCAATTACATCACATATGCTTTCTGACTTAATGATGTTTTGTCTACTTTTTGTTGATTTATTTTTTAGACTGAAATTATTAGAAGGCCATATATCACATTTGCATGTGTTATATTTTCCCCCTGTTTTGTGTTTAGAAGGTCTTGGGGCTTGTACTGTAGCAATATTATATGTGGGAAAATCCTTGTTTGGTGTTAAATGGTATTGGATCCCATATGGCGTTTTTTCTATTATAATGATTCTTTTACAAGTAATTCTATTAGAATGATGATTTGACAAATTCATCATTCTGTGCAGTCTGGTTCCACACAGTTCAAAGGTAACCACTTCAATCATTTTTGCTCCTTAGCAACCTCTGGAGTGCAAGATCCTGGAAGTTATTTTCATGATATTTTAAAAAGGAGAGAAAATTTTGGTCACAAACCAAAATCCATCTGTTCTTTTGTATCAAAAGTACACAAAAATATGTTCTACATTTCTTAGTGCACTCATGGATTAGAGACAGTTTCCTGTTGCAAATTTTCATATTGTATGATTAGCCAATCGCTTCAGTAGTCTTGGAATAATGTTGGAAGAAGGCCATGGGAACACAGTCCATGACAGTGATGCTGGTGGCGATGATTGTAACTTGTATTAAAATGAACACAAGTACGTGTCTGAATAACAGCTAGCTAACACATTTACTAATTTTTGTTTTGTTCTACAGAATTTTTATAGAACATATCAATTTTAGCCTCCCAAGATGGTTATAGTTAGCTTTCCCAATCATAGGCAAAGTCAATCAAACTGCTTGCCAGAATCTCTATAACTTGTTATTTCTCACCCATGTTTTGAATATAAAGACAACGAACACATAAACAATGGAAAATATTGAGGATGGTATAATATTTACAATAATGTTATTCAGAAACACTAGGTTTCAGTGGACACATACCTAGAGTTCAAGACATGCTTTCTTCCTTGCATCTCCTGAATCAGTTAACTTCAGAATTCTCTCATCTTTGTTTTAACTGACATTGATATTGTACCTCATTATCTGGATGAAACATAATCTGAATTCCTTGTTCTTTTATTCCATGTGTTCTGGGTATCTACTAGATCTAATTCTGGTTTGCATCCACCATGGATCTAATGTTGTGAGATTTGATTGACAGCAGTAATTTGAATCTCTTTTAATTAGTCAATAAATGTTAGGGGTGCGGGCAAGTTGATCTATTTTTGGGCCTAAGCTGCAATCGTCACTTTCTCTGGTAGGGCTGAATACAGGTTTAGAAAGTTATGGTCATTTTGTTAGGGCTGTCGCGTTTATAATTTTTATAAATATGAGAAAGTACAGCCGCTTTGAGAAGCAAAAATCTTCCTAAAGAGCGCATGCCACATCACAAAAGCAGTAAAAACCATACTACTATGCTTTCTGAATAGCCAATTTCTAGCTTTTGACATTGTTTTGGCACTGACTTATCACAAACCCTTGGCTAATTTTTTTAAAAAATATAATTATTTATCTTTTAAAAAATGTTCAGTGCAAGAATTGAAGGTTTCCAGTGATTAGTTTTAAAACTGCAGCAGGTTACTTGGCTTTCTTCTCGACAGGATTTTCTGAAGGACGATACTGCTATAGTTCAACTTGTTATATTTGATGATCAAATTGGGTGCTTCGTTTATCTACTGTTCTCCAGTTTTGAAACTCATTTGTTTGGATCAGGATTCGGTTAGAGGTATGCCTTAAAAGCATAAGCACATATTTAGTGCCTTTGCTGTCATGAAGGTTAGTTTGCCATATTTTGTACTGAGTAGAGAAAAGGGAAAAGAAGGAAAGAAGTAGAGAAGAGATAATTGACTGTTTAGTTCTATAGTTGCCTTGATTTAAAAACATTTGAGTCACAGTTGTGGCGTTTGGGATCATTAGCAGCAGTATTTCGCCTGCTGCACGAGTGGCCATTTTCTGCTTAACTTTTTCTCTTTACTCAGGCGACAACAGGAAGCAGAATTGAAATTGATAGAAGAAGAGACTATGAATAGAGTTGAAGAATCAATCCGTAGGAAAGTTGAAGAGTGCATCAACTCCGAGGAGATTAAGCTGGAAATACAGAGGCTGTTGGAGGAGGGGCGGAAGAGACTTTATGATGAAGTTACAGCTCAGCTTGAGAAAGAAAAGGAAGCTGCCATTATTGAGGCTAGGCAAAAAGAGGTATATACTTTGGAGCACCCACTCTTTTCATCTTTCTTCACGCTGGTACAAAAGTCTCATAATTATAAGCATTGGAATTTACCATTCGGAGTACTTGGGGGAAAATTTCATTCAGAAATCCTTTTTAGCTTCTTTTATTTATTTATTTTTTAAATCCTGCGACCCCACTTCAGTCGTCTGCCATATATGTTATCAAGTTTGTTATAAGTAAGAGGAAAAATCAATCTTGAAATACAGTGGGCTTGTGCAGTTGGAAAAAATTAGTGGGTAAAATTGCTGTAGAATTACTCTCTTGTTGGGGTAAAAATATATGCTATATGGTGGTAGGTTGGATTATGCCCAAGTTGGCGGTGGAGTTATTGTGGTTTGGGGAAAGTCACGTCACTGGAGGCCGGTGTAGCTTCTCATGGAATGCCAATTTCGTTATGTCTTGTATGGAGTATTTGGAAGGAGAAAGCTTGTGTGTTTGATGGACTTGAATTATCACCATTTAGATCACGATCTTTTTTCCCCTTTTTTGATTGGATGAACGTTATGTCTTGTATGCACCCTTTTGTTTTAATGAGTTTTTGATTGTAGAGGTGAGTGCTAAATTCATCTTAGCTTTGATGGGCCTCTTCTCTGCCATTGCCTCACTCTATTGAGCGGTGCTCTTTTTTAAGTAACTTCTTTTCAGCTTGCTTGTATTAGAAATCTCAGGTTTATTTGAACTGATTTATATTTTCTACCCTCCAATCCTCCCCCCCCAACCCTCCTCTGTGTGTGTGAGACAAATACACATTGAACTGGCCAAGGCAATATTATTTCACCTTTTTTGGCCAAGTTGACAATGTTACTTGATCTATTTGGTTTACAGGAGAAGGCTCGTAGGGAGAAAGAAGAGCTGGAAAGGATGCTGGAGGAGAACCAGAGGAGAATAGAAGAAGCTCAGAGAAGGGAAGCTCTAGAGCAGCAGCGGCGAGAGGAGGAACGGTACCGGGAGCTAGAAGAGATACAAAGACAGAAAGAAGAGGCAATGTGGAGAAAGAAACAGCAAGAAGAGGAAGAACGGTCAAACCAGATGAAATTGTTGGGCAAGAACAAATCCCGTCCAAAATTGTCGTTTGCACTGGGCTCGAAGTGAACGTTGGTGGAAATTTGGTTTTATTTTCTCTCTTTTTTTAATCATATATATGCTGGACTTAAGTTCGTGTTCACATTGGTAATTTGTAAAAAATATGATCCTTAATGAGGTCTTTGGTGTGATTAATGCGATTTTCCCTCGTGATTTTCTAATTTTACCCATCTGATTTGGGTCAAGTTTGCAAGGTGTTATTTTTTTTTTCTTTTTGTGCGAGTGAACATATTTATCATAAAAATGTACAAATATAACAACTGAATTAGGCGTAAGAAAATTGAAAATTGTATGGTACTTATATTTATTTTATCGTAAAAAGTATTTTATAATTTAATATATTACATCAAGTCTCAACAGTTTGTCATCAGTTGTAGTAAAAATCTTGTTGTGGATGAATAATTTCTGTAAGCATAAAAGATGGTTGTAGACATGATATTTGGGCCAATTTCTAACTCTTGTAAGATGTTGCTCCAAAGATGGTGAGAGAATCCTTGAAGGAATTCTCAAGGGGTGCTAATTATCCCCAAAAGAAAAAGAACACCGCCCATTGTCAACAATACGGTTTGATCTTGTTGCATGCGTACTAGGGCTCCGGAAGTGATTTTATCTGAGAATGCAACATGGATATGCCTACTCTAACCAAAACCATAGCGAAGCGAGATTTGATTCGAGTTTTTTTTTTTTTAATGATTCAAAGGACTCTTCCCTTTCGATGAATTATAATTTATAAATCTGGCAGAAGTGGATTGTTGTTTATGATGTCCCAACGTGGTTTGCAAGTCAAATGATCAACAATGTTCCAGGCAGTAAAATTTTGACTAAAAGCTCCCAAGTTGTTGATGTGGGAATAGAAAGTGCTTCAATTCAAAAGAGAGGGAAATTCATCTTTTCTTCCTTATAAACAGTAAACTGGGATGATTAATTACATGATGTATACTTTACAATGAATGGCTGTAAAAAGAATTGTGATAAGAAACACAGCTTTCCTATAAAAGGATGATCGTAAGCAGGAAGGAAACATAAAAACAGAGTAAAAAACACAATAGAACTTGAAGTGAAGGCTCTCTTTATGAAACATCTGGGAAAACTGTCTTCAGGAAATTGATAAAACGTGTAGCATACAGCTTGGGTTCAACTGCTGATATTGTAGTGGGGTCAAATTGCAACGATTTGAATGTATGCTCGAGCTTTTTTTTCACATTGTATTCCTGTAATATATCAATTATTCCCAAATAGAGAACAACATCATAAACCTCAAAAAGTTCAACTCCGGAATCATCATCCTGCTGAAGCTTCCGAGTAGCCTGAGCTGGCATGTTAACTCCCAACTGTACACGTAACCTGAGGAGTAAAAATGTAATTGGCTGTTAATTATATAGTATATACTGCTGAGCTTGAAGCCCTATGTAAATATAGATAACATTATTCCTCAAATTTCAATAACAAGCTGCATAGCAGCATCAACTGGTGACAATATCATGAAGCAAATCAACAGCTGTCCTTCATTGTTGCTCAAGTTGGAAGCAATTATAAAGAACTAGGAAAAGGACTCGAGTTTGAGCTGAAGAAAACAAGCACATAGGAAGCTATAAATGATTTGTCCATTTCAAGATTTCATATGCACCCATCAGAACCACCATTATATTAACAAGTCTAGCTCAGATTCATATCAAAGGGTAGTAAAGATGATATTTTACACGTCCATAAATTCCTAGCTTAACTAAAAGTAAAGAACCAGAAGTAAATCGAGTGACTAAAAGTAACTCCATCAACACATCTCGGCTAAGATGTCATAATTGTTGTGTAGGTGCAGGAGAGTAAAAATTTAGGGCTGTCATTCCATGAACGTAAAGGGAAGGGATGAGTGTCTTATTACTGAAAAGAGAAAATACCAGTGTTAACAACAAAAGTTAAGAATGATAGGAGCTACCCTCCATCAACACATCTCGGCTAAGATGTCATAATTGTTGTGTGGGTGCAGGAGAGTATAAATTGAGGGCTGTCATTCCATGAACGTAAAGGGAAGGGATGAGTGTCTTATTACTGAAAAGAGAAAATACCAGTGTTAACAACAAAAGTTAAGAATGATAGGAGCTACCTCCCAGTACCAGGCAGTAAAAGATCAACTTCCTTATCACCTAAAGAAGATGCTCTCAATGTACTTCCTCTGACGTGAGAACCATGTGCGTTGCTGACAGAGCTGGGTTCATGGGTTACTAGTAGCAGGCCGTTAGAAGTAATCAAGGGTTCTCCTTGTGAAACTCCACCTGATGGAAATGGAACATAAGCTTGAAACTGAAAACTACTTAATAATGGTTAGAAGTTCTAAAGCGGAGATAGAGTCAGATAATACTAAAAAACGCTCAAAGAAGATATGGTGCCCTCGGATCAAGACACCTGCGCAAAAGTCTAAACACCCCTCATATTATATGCAAGAGTAAACAAACTATTCCAAATAACTACTGAAAGATTACCAATAAAAAAAAAAAAAACCACCGAATGAAAGCATATAGTCCCTCATTCATTATTTTTTCCTCTCTTAATCTCTTTCTGAATTTTAGGGATTGAGTGGCTCATGTCACGACAGTGTTGGCAACTTGGCATGCTGACAGAGTCCTAGTGGAACTCATTGGAGGATGGTTTCCTTGTGGGTAATGTGGCGCATTTGGCAAGATCCAAATGCCTAAACTAATGCCTAAACTTTTGATTGTGAGAGGACGATATCAAATCTAAGAGCCATGGTATTCAGTACCCTCTATGTTTGGACAAGAGCCCCATTGCAGTAGGTTTCTAGGATTCAGAAACTTGTGTTCTTTTTCTTTTTTCTTCTTCTGTTTTTGTGCTAGGTGGGTATATCTTTTTTGTATACGTCCTTGCTACTAGGGTTGCACCCCTTAGTGGCTTTTAATAAAACTGCATTGCTTACAAAAAAAAAAAAAAAAATTCTGGATGGCTCCTGTAGAAACTTATGGAGGGAAAATACTTCACTCCATTTATTCATTGATGTACACCAACATATATATACTTTTTTTGATAAGTAAACTTTATTCGGGAACCCTCACCCAGCACTAATTTGGTATGTCGATTAAATACCCCCCACCCTCACCTAATGTGCTTCTAAACCCCCACTCCGTAGCCCCCATTCAGCTCTCCAGTACACCAACTACCCCACGAGCTTCTGTATTTGCAATCAACCACCAATTTCCATAGGGCTTTTGGTTCCAAGTTATACCTCCATAGCCATATACCAAGTAGGACCCGATTGAATGTTCTCATATTTTTTATACCCAACCCACCTGACCAGATTGGCCTGCACACCTTATCCCAACTAACTAGATAGAATTTGAATTCATCCCCCATCTCGCTCCATAAGAATTGAGGTAGAGTTTTTCAACAACATATATATACTACATACAATTGATGATTATACCCTCACAAGTTACACTTATTACAACCATGTCCTCTAACAGCTCCGAACCACATACCAGCTCATTCATCAAATTAACAAAACATGAGTCCTGAACCCTGAAGTTGTTGGAGGCGCACAACAGGAGAGAATAAAGCCAAATATGACGTTGCAAAACATAAACCCACATTTCTAGCTGTTGTAGCTGACTGTAAAGCCTCTTGGTGCATCAAATCTTATAACTTAAATATAACAACACAGAACCAATGATGCAATTCTAAAACCAAGTTTGATTTGTAAGTAACTTGCACCCCATGGGCTTAGAGATGTTACCTCACCCATGCATTCTTATAGGAGAGTAAGTTCCATTCAACCCAAAGGCCATTGGTTTAAGTTGAAATTGTCACCTTGTGTATTTGAAGCTTCTACATCCAAGAATGATCAATTGGGTTTAGATGCATGCATTATGTAGACCATAACCATTCGTTATCGTGCATGTAAATGTATTTTTGTGTGTTTTTGTGCTTGTGTCTAGAAGGTAATGCGTATGTCATTTATGTCAAGTAATCACATCTCAAATACTACGGAACAGAGCAAGTAATCTTATAAACAAAACATTGTCTACAATATAACTGACAGAAATCTTTGTGGGACAGTTAACCAGTTAAATGGCACTGAGAAAGCAAAAGGATGTTAGCCAAATTGCAATAAGAGCATAATGAAAATAAATCAAAGTTTAGAAAAGATGTTCACAAAGAAAGAAATATCTACCATCACCACGTGGTAAAGCACTGGGATTTTCTACGAGAGCCTTGAGATGCTCAGGAGCTCTTAAGTGTAATCCCAACAGAAGGCTATAATCAATTATCCGCTGAGATTCTAAGAACATACAATCCAGAGAAATTTGTCTGTGGAAGAGGAAAAAAGAAATCCACTGACCATCAGAAGTAAAAACACACTACCATTGCAGAAAATCATATTAATATAAAAAAATATCATGAAAAGAGTAAGTAGTGATAGTTGGTAATATATCCATTTCAAATTTTCACTCTGAAGTCTGCCATTTCATTGATTCTCTACTGTATGGGATAATCAACTTACTGTAACCAGTGTCAAAATCTAAGGTTTTGTAGCAGTTATAACAAAAACCATTAGCGTTTGGTACATCGGTTACGTCACCCTTTGAATGCTCATTTAAACTGGATTTCAAGATTCAGGAAGTGAACCAAGTGTGCACTGTCCTTCTCATTCTGTCCTTGCTAAATAAAAAGACAATTAAAACCAACTCATTAAGCATTGAAGTACTGTTATTATAGAAATCAATGGATAGTTGGGAGCACTCATGTCCACATATTGGGTTTTCCTCTGTGCATGGTATGCAAGGTTATACAATTCAAGATAAGATGTGGCGGAGGTGCAGAAACCAGTGAATCTGCTAAATTAAGCATTGAGACTTGAGATTTCTTTCCCAATCTTCTCAGTTATTTACTGTTATCATTCTCATCAGTTACAAAATTGTTTAGTAATTAGAGAGTTTTTTAGGGATTCTATAGGGAGCTCGAGGGGAGATGAGTCCCATTCACACAGATCTCTACAAGGTCTGAAGGTTTTGAGCCACAGAGGAATGTGGGCTTCAACTGAATCCACCATAACAAACAGCCGCAGGGTTGCTTTCAATTGGAGCTTGATTATTTGGGTACTATGCACAAGTTTGTTGGCTCAGAAATAGAGCTTATTACTAAAGTAATTTTCTTAAGCATTTTCAGTAAAAAAGAAAAAATAATCTTAAACCACAGATCATACACTTTCTCTCTCTCTCTCTCTCTCTCTCTCTCTCCATGTTATAAGTTACATAATCACTCAGTGGGTTTTGAATCCACATAAGCAAATAAATCAATTTGGGTTTGATCTTAAAGTATTTCAATGTTTCCCAAGTCTTGGTATCAAATCCATTACTAATAAGGAAGCAGATCACTAATACGTTGCAAAATCAAAGTTCACGTCACAATTTCTACAATAAGAGAACTTACCTAAAAAGGGATTCTCGCACTAATTTGTCCATATGAAATACATATGATAGATCACAATCTTTCAATGTGGTAGTCTCATCAATTTTGTCCTTATCTGTGAATCTTCCTTGAGATGATCCTTTCAGATCATAACGACGGTGAATTTGTAATTCTGTGCAAAACATATTCCCCATGACCACAAAACGTACCTACCAAGAAAATGAACAAAGAAACGCATAATCATAAGTTTCCTGCATAACAGAAAGGAAACAGAGCCATATGACAGGATGACAGATACCTTTCTTCCACCGTTTAATGTTATCCTGTGAAGCCCAAAAAATTTTGTTATCAGAGTGTTCTCATGTTCCCCTACATGACGGTAATAGTAAGGAAGCATCTTGAGTAGGACCTACATAAAAGAGGCAAAAATTACATTCATGACTGTCGTCCTTCCTTCACGAGAGGTACAATCTAAGAAAGCCGAATAATTCTTCAACTAACAATTCTAATTAGAAACATGCATTACAAAGAGCCAACAAAAAAGTTAAGAAATAGACACATCAACTAAAATCTATAGCAAATCGCATAGTACCATTATCATAACCACAAATTCAAGAACGCCAAAGGGAGAAAACAACAATAACAGAAGGAGAAAACAGACAAAATATCAATAAATGGATGAAATACTACCAATATCAATAACACAACATATTTTCTGCTAAGCTGATGGCTTATCCCTGCAAAAGTTTAAAATAACAATTCTTATCCTTTAATGGTATTTAGGGACCAAGTCATGGGAAACAAAGGCTTTAGGACTGGTGTTAGCAGGGGATGAGCAGCTAATATCCTCACCAATAAAATGTTTAATCATATACAATGGGAAAATCACTGCTTGACAGAGAACAAGAAATAAAAGCAGAATCTTTTGTTTTATCATGCTACATTCGTTAATCTAATCCTATGCAATACTTTTCTCGTAGGCTCAGCTGCTAGGTCAATCTTCTTCAATTGAAAGCAGGACAGGTACCCCTAATTACAGTGAGGTATAATCTTACTAGAAAGGCTATACAGAATCAAAGATCATCTCTGTAACAGACAGTATAATCATACTAGAAAGGCTATACACAATCAACAAGGATCTCTGTAACAGCTCCATATCCCACGTGGTTTGGACTTAAACAGTTAAAGTTAACACTCAACTTGGCAGCAACTTCAATTTCATATTATAAGCATATCTCAATCATTTAAGAGGGGCAAATGTAAAGAAGCACGAGTATGGTGAAAATCCTGTAAAGTTGCCTATTGAAATAGATGATCTTCACAGAAAATACTTACAGAAAAAAGATATTCACAGAAACCAGTCAACAGCTTAGAAGATTAGTGGACATGCTAGGGATTTGATACATAGAGAAGAGAGAAAATATAACATAAACAGGAAACTTGTGTTTGTTCAAACCTTCAGTTCTGGTTTTTTCAAAGTCTTAATCACAAATCTGTCATCATGAGAAAGATAGAATATACTGCCACTTTTCCCAGGAGAAGAAAGTTCCCTCAGACCATCATCACCACACATTGACATCATGTACTCAGCTGCATCTAATTTGAACATCTCCCTCAAATTCCTGAAAATGGGGTTCCATTTGTTAAACAGCCCAATTGGGAATCTATGGATAGTAAAACATCTGTCTGCATCAAAAACTCTCCCTTAAGTATGGTTTTATATATTATCCATACACATCTTGTTAGAGATAGTAATAAATTCAACCTCCTCCTCGACAGATTATTGAAGATGACCCCTGCATTTCTGCTCTATAAATCTCGAATACAATTTTACAGCTCATTAATCATCTTTGTTGAGAACCACAACCAATGATAACATGCTCTTTTCTCATAATATACCCCGTTTGTCAAGAAACATTTACTTTGGCCTTAAAAAAGAAAACACCAACTCTCCCTCTCTCTAAAAAAAAGACCTATTTATAAAATCTCACAGAACTCTCAGTAATTTTTTGACAAGTAAAAAACTCCCAGTACTTTATCATTGATCTGATTGCTTTTCAAATCCTAATTGTAATACAGTTATAATTCTTTTCTGAATGATTCCTCAAACAATGTCCTTAGTTGGATGTAAGGGCATTAAACATAGAAATATCGATGACAAAATTCTCTTGCCATTTAAGAACTCATATTAACTAAATCATTTTCAGGTCATCACTTCTTATAACAAACAGAAAGCCACTTAGTAGTAAACAAAACCACACCCTTCACCAAACAGCATACATCGGTGGTCAGGAGAATTATTAGTGCTACATATGAATAAAAATATGAAGGATCTGTATATGAAACTGGTAATACATATGGAATTTAAAGGGCATCTGCCGATAAGCGTGAGGTATTACGTTAGATAACTGAAGGAAGATAAATGTTTGAGGGATTGAGAGAGAGAGCACGCCGACGGTAACTTCGTTGTTCACGACGTGCGTTTTTACTCAGCACATCGTCGACCATAAGGAACGGCGAAAGACTATACAGGATGATCAGATTTCGCCGATCTGCTCAGACTTGACCGGCGAATTCACAGAGCATGCCGGCGATTTGGTTTTTGCGCCGTTTTGCTCAGAATTGTTTCTGTGACCGGCGAATTCACAGAGCACGCCGGCGATTTGGTTTTTGCGCCGATTTGCTCAGACTTGACCGGCGAATTCATAGAGCACGTCGGCGATTTGGTTTTTGTGCCGTTTTGCTCAGAACTGATCGGCGAACTCACAGAGCACGCCGGCGACTGGTTTTTTTGGCTTGGGCTTGTTTTTTTTCGGTTTTTTCTTGCATCTTACCTTTCCAATATGCTCAGAACACGCCGGAAAACTTTCACAGAGCACGCTGGATCACTGCAGTGAGTTTTCGACGGTAACCTCGTCATCCCATCTTCAGACGTGTGTTCTGCTTGGTTTCATCGCCACTGTGAATTCAGAACAGTTTTCTTTTGGGCTCATCGGTAGTGTCTGTGTTCGGAGTAGTGTTTTCAGGGGTCATAGGCACTGCCTGTTTTCAGTTAAGTGTTTTCTGGGGTAAACGGCAATGGTTGCTTCAGACTAGTGTTTCTGTGATTATCGGTTTGGTCTGTTTTCAGCTCAGTATTTTCTTGGATTCAGTTGAGTGGTCTGCACTCAGTCTCGTGTTTTGCTGGTTTCATATGAGTGGGCATGGTAGAGTTCAGGAAGGAATGACACAGTTCAGGGAGATCGTGGTTGAATAAAAAAGAATCACTATCGCAAGCGAGGGAGTAAACTTTAGGCTTACTGAAAGGGGGTGGAAAGAAAGATATGAGGTGGTGGTCTGCCGTAACACAACATTATGGCTGGTACATGTGTTAGAGGAATGTATGAGGGGAGGAAGTAAGGAGATGTATTCGGTGGTCCGAGAAGGTTATAGGAGTTTTATTGCACAACGCTGTGCAAATTACCGTGGTCGATATTTGTCGTTGGCAGAATACGGGCGTGAGGGAAGAACAGCGCTACTCTGTTTTCCAGAAGGGTACGGTGGATGGGGATGGAAACGCCTTAAGGAGATGGCTGAGGAGATGCCACAGAAAAAGGTGCCGGTGGTAAAAGGAGATGGGAATCAGCTGAACAGAAGAGCATGGAAACCTCCTTCCGGTACATACGCAGAGGTCCTCACGGCGGCAAAGCAAGGCAACGGTGAGAAGAAAACAGGGGGTGGGCCTCGAGCCACTAAAACATTACAGTGGTCAGATTATGGCAGGCCTAAGGTGGGACAGGAGACGTGGGTGAGTAGTAGGAGACTGTTGGAGTTGCAGGGACAGTTGAGGAGAATGCAGAGGGAATTGGAAGAACTGCGTGCTTTTGTTGGGATGAAAATGGATGTAAAAGGGAAGGAGTTGATGGTAGGAGAAGGACAGGGAGCGGGGTCGTGGTCTTCAGAACTAAATGGAGGTGGGTCTGGTTTGGGGCACTCGCCTGGCCCGGCCCATGAAGCTGTTTTAGAGGAAAGGGGGTCGCCGGTTCTGCTTTTAAAAGAAGGTGGGCCTGGGCCTGGGCCGGCTCAGCACATTCCCGTTTTAAGCCCTGTCGGCTCCTTGAACCAAAGCCGTGCGAACCCGTCTTTCAACACCGAGACGCCAACCCGTGTTATGTGCACGCAGTCGAGTCGGATTATGCCGGCGAGCCCACAGAGGCTGTCGACGGGAACAGGTGGACATTCCGGCGAGGTCATGGCGACTACAGACGCACCCAGCCCAACCTCGTTTCAACTTCATTCTAAAAACAATGGGGAAGATGGTATGGAGCTCATTATTCACTCAGGCAGTGATTCGGAGTCTGAGGAAGCGGAAGGAGTGGGGGACGATGATGGTAGTTACATGGGGGAGGGTGATTTTGTGCTTTCTAATGAAGAAAAACAGGTGGGTTTGGATGATATTGCTCTGGATGGAACCAGTCATGAAATTCTGCTAAGTAGAATGGAGGAACCTACCCCTTTAAATTTCTGCCTCCCTCCTCAACCGAATGTAACAGATTGGGTTTATCATAAAGTGAAAGAAATTCAAAAAATAGTGGGGATTGAGTGTGATGGGTATGAGGAGCAGTTTATGGCATTGTTTACAGCCATTGAAGCAGGGCACAAACAAAAGGATAAAGGAAAATCAAAAAAGCATCGGGAACTCCAAAGATTAACTTGGTCGATGAACATGGAGGGCAGTGCTAGTAGGGGTAGGGTAAAAGGGAAGGGGCAGAATGTTCCTCCATGAAACCAAAAATTGTGTCATGGAACGTTCGTGGGCTTAATGAGGGGGATAAGCGCCTGCGAATTAGAAATATGATTAGGGAATGGAAAGCGGATATTGTGTGCTTACAAGAAACTAAAATGAAAAGTATAGATAGAGATATAGTGCGAAGTTTATCGAGTGGTGTCCATGTAAATTGGGCTTATTTGGCCTCTAATGGAGCTTCCGGAGGAATTGTGGTTTTGTGGGATAGACGTGTAGTAGAAAGGGTGGAGGATTTTATTGGTAATTATACGGTGGCATGCTCGTTTCAGAGTATAGCCGATAACTATCGTTGGGCATTTGCAGGTGTTTATGGTGCCAATTCAGACTCTGAAAGAAGCTTGCTATGGGATGAACTTGCTGGGATTCACAGTGTGTGGGATCTCCCCTGGTGTATAGGGGGAGATTTCAATGTCGTGAGATTCCCAAGCGAAGCATCAGGAAGCAGAAGATTACGACCAGCAATGGAGGCTTTCTCAGAGTGCATTTTTGACTTGAATCTGGTAGATCTGCCTATAGCTGGGGGTATCGCTACTTGGTCGAATAATCACTCCTGGTCCCGCCTGGATCGTTTTCTCATTTCACCGGAATGGGAAAGTCACTTCCCGGAGGTTTGGCAAAAGAGGCTAGCCCGTATTGGCTCGGACCATTGGCCAATTATGATAGATTGCGGAGGTATTGGAAGGGTCGTCGGCCGTTTAAATTTGAAAATATGTGGCTAAAATCAGAAGGTTTTGTGGATAGGGTTAAACAATGGTGGTCCTCCTATCAGTTTCAAGGAACCTCGAGTTTCATTTTTGCGGCAAAATTGAAAGCTCTTAAAAAGGATGTCCAGACTTGGAATTTAGAATCGTTTGGACATGTAGGGGAAACCAAAAAAGCAAAGCTGGTGGAACTTCAGGCGATTGAGAGACTTCAAGAGGTACAACACCTCACACAGGCAGAAAAAGAAAGAAAGGGTGAGCTGGGTGCAGAAATTGAAAGGTTGATCCTATTAGAGGAGGTGTCTTGGCGTCAAAAATAAAGAGCATTATGGTTGAGGGAAGGGGATCGGTGCACGGGCTTTTTCCACAGAATAGCAAACTCACACAGGAGAAATAATAACATTGAGATGTTGAAGGTGGATGGGATGGAGTGCAGAGAAAAACAGGATATCCACAATCATGTCGTGGGATATTATGAGAACTTGCTAAAGGAACAGGAGGGATGGCGGCCTCCTCTGAATGGGCTGGATTTTAATACCATTGGTGTGAGTGATGCATCACATTTAGAAAGGGAATTTGAAGAGAGAGAGATCTATGAAGTTGTGAGGAAAATGGCTAAGGACAAGGCACCAGGACCGGATGGTTTCTCTATTGGGTCTTCCAAGACTGTTGGGGCGTTATTAAGGAAGATCTAATGAAAGTCTTCCAGGAGTTCTTCAGGGTGGGAAGTTTTGAAAAAAGCCTTAACGCCACATTCTTAGCTTTGATACCTAAGAAGGTGGGAGCGACAGAGATTAAGGATTTTAGGCCTATCAGTCTAGTGAGTGGGGTGTATAAGATAATATCCAAGGTACTTGCAAATAGACTTAGTGAGGTGATGGGTAAGATTGTTACTCAACCTCAAAATGCTTTTGTTAAAGGAAGACAGATCCTAGATGCTGTGTTGATTGCTAATGAATGCCTCGACAGTCGACTAAATGCCGGGAAAACAGGAATTATGTGCAAACTTGATATGGAGAAGGCGTATGATCATGTTAACTGGGATTTTCTGCTACACTTATTAAGGAGGTGCGGTTTTGGGGAACGGTGGAGAGCCTGGATTCGTTGGTGTATTTCTTCGGCAAAATTTTCGGTACTACTGAACGGAACCTCAGTGGGATTTTTCCAGAGTACACGTGGCTTGAGACAAGGGGATCCATTATCTCCTTTGCTGTTTGTTATGGTTATGGAGGCTTTAAGCAGGATGATATCGGCACTGGTTGTGAATGGTGTCATTGCAGGTTTCCCGATTGGAACCCCAAGTAGGGGCATTATTGATATTTCCCACTTATTATTTGCAGATGATACACTGATCATGTGTGAAGCTGAGCATAGGCAGGTTCAAGCGCTAAAGGCCGTACTGTTTTGTTTTGAGGCTGTTTCTGGGCTGAAGGTGAATCTGGATAAATCAGAATTGATGCCAATTGGGTTGGTCTCAAACACCCGCCTATTGGCACGAACGCTGGGTTGTAAGGCTGCTTCTCTTCCTATGACCTATCTGGGACTGCCTTTGGGGAGTGCTTCAAGGGCTACTTCTATATGGGATATAGTGTTTGAGAAAATTGAGCGGCGACTGGCAGGGTGGAAAAGAATGTACTTGTCTAAAGGTGGTAGGATCACTTTGATAAAAAGCACTCTTTCTAATCTACCCACATACTTCTTATCTCTTTTTCCAATTCCAGCAAGTGTAGCAGTTCGTATTGAGAAGCTTCAGCGAGATTTTCTGTGGGGAGGCTTGGGAGATGAGTTCAAGTTTCACTTGGTTAAGTGGAAACAGGTATGTAAGTCTATCCAGCGGGGAGGTTTGGGTGTTAGAAACCTAAGGGTGTTTAATCGGGCACTATTAGGCAAGTGGTTATGGAGATACCCAAGAGAACCAGATGCCCTATGGAGAATGGTCATAGAAAAAAAGTATGGCGGATTATAGGGAGAGTGGAGTACAAGAGAAGTAAGTGGTGTTTATGGAGTTGGGTTGTGGAAAAACATTAGAAGAGGTTGGGATGTGTTTAACCGTTTTGTCAAGTTTCAGGTGGGTACAGGATCCAGGATTAAATTTTGGAGTGATGTGTGGTGTGATTGTCGGGCCTTAAAAGATGTGTATCCATCTCTCTTCCAACTGGCGAGTGCAAAGAATATATCAGTGGCGGATGCTATGGAAGTGAGGGAGGGACGGATTGTTTGGAATATTCATTTCGGTAGGGCATTACAGGATTGGGAGATGAGTAGCATTGCAGATTTTTACAGCTTTATATATTCCATAAATCTAGACAACCAGCAAGAAGATGTCATGTGGTGGAAGCCAACAAGAAGAGGTTTTTTCTCGGTTAAATCTTTCTATAAGGCTCTCACCCCAGAGTCTACTTCTCTTTTCCCGTGGAGGAAGATATGGCGTCACAAGGCACCTACAAAAGCCTCTTTTCTCGTCTGGACAGCAGTGTTGGGTAAGATTCTTACCACTGATAATCTAAGGAAAAGAAGGATTATCATTGCAGACTGGTGTTGTATGTGCAAAAGGGGAGGAGAGTCAGTAGATTATCTTCTGTTACACTGTGAGGTAGCAAGGACTTTATGGAACGAGGTGTTTGCTCGCTTGGCAATGGTTTGGGTGATGCCAAGAACGTTTGAGGCAGCATTGGCTTGCTGGCCAAGCATAAGAGGTAGGAGGCCGATTAAAGCTATGTGGAAGATGATTCCGATTTGCATCGTCTGGAGTTTATGGCGGGAGCGCAATGAAAGGACGTTTGAAGACCAAGAAAGATCTATAGAGGAGCTTAAACTTTTATTTTTTAGAACTCTTTGTAGTTGGGCCATAGCTGTTGATTTTAATGGTATGGCCCTTCGGGACTTTCTAGTCTCTAATGCGCCCACCTAGGTGGGGTATTAGAGTTGTAATTCAGGCGTTGCCATTCTTTGATTAATAAAATTATTTATTTATCAAAAAAAATTTAAAGAAACTAAAATAGCCTCTCAATCATGAAGGGCAGTGAACATTTGTGTAATCTTTCAGTTTTTCTTAGAATAGTCCTAAGGTTGAAATCTATAGTTTTCATTTACTCTACAAAAAACTTACAAAATAATAAGTTTCAGAATCTAAATGAACATGAGCAACAGAATGGATGATTTGGTAACTCGAACAGACGCTGCCATTATAAATTAAATAAGAACATCTGCTTCTTTTGATGATCTCAAGACTTGTTTTCTCAGCAAGTAGTGATTCACTTAGACATACTAGGAAATTTGCCTCATTGGAGCATTAGCAAAGTGTCTATGAAGGTGGGAAGTCAAACTTGCGGATGGTAGATAGACTTCTTTTCTCCCTCATCTCTTCCTTTATGTGCACTTCACAAATCATGATTAGTGTCTGAGCCATTCTATAATGTAACCAATGGCATTCTATAATGTAAATTCCAAATCATGGAAAAAATTGGAGATGCACTTAGCACTTGCGGTTGTTGTTGAGTTTGTAAAGGTCATAACACTCCTCTTAAAAATATTAAGATCATAATTTGGGCAGCATGCAGCCTTTTCAGGATCTAAACAAACAGATTTATAGTCATTTAGTCTCAAACCAAAATATTCAATTGCATGGTGCTCATTAGTATGCTCTTTCACAAATAAAGCAATGACTATGCATAAGATTGAAAGATACCTGAAGACCATTGGGCAGTAGTCTTTCCAGTAGAAATCATTAGAGTAGTGCGGAGGTGTAAACTGGGAACCCTTTCTTGGGAAATACATCCTTATTCTAGCTCGATCGCCAAAATCAGAAGACCGCACTTCACGCATAGGCACCGGTGTGATCTTGCCAACTGTATACCTGTGAACTTTAAATTAAATACTTCTTTTATAAGTGACTCTAAATGAGATAATTAACAATTATTATAAAAGAATCAATTGGGGGAAAAAGAGAAGGCAGCACATGGAAGCAAGAATCTACAGTGGGAAAACCTAAAAGATCTGAACAATATATCAGTCAATGAGACCAAAACAGAAAAAAAAAAAAAAAATATGGTTTGAGCGGATGCTAACATGAAAGGATCAACCTTTACAAGAAATCTAACTTCAAATTTAGATACACGGTGGTAAAGGACACAATTGATTACAAAACAAAATAAGAAAGATATACCATAGAACTTGACTTTCTAAGTTGGGGGGTTATCTGATTTACCTTATGCCAAGTTGTAAATTAAGCATTAAATAATAGCTCTGATGGCCTTTGAAAATATCCACACACGAGTTCCCTGTTGCTTCTTTCGCATTAAATTTTTTATGCTGTTTAGTTTTGGGTGATACCTCTGCAAGTTTCCTGATTCTCTCTTTTATTAAAACTCCTTGAATGTATTCCCTTTCATAAAATAAAGTACTTTTATCTTGTGCCTCATGTTGCTCTTCATGAGAGGAATGGAATGACATGCTTGAAGATTCATGAAATCTTATGTTCCGACCATGATCAAAGAGGCCCCAATTTTCATCTGACAATGAAGCCCTTTGTAATATGCGACCTGTACTTCGTAAAACTCCATCAGTAAAAATCTTCTCAGAAAGACTGCGCTTAACACTTAGTCTTGTAGCCCTGCCTGCCTCTGAGTTCAATGACGAACTGTGAGAAAAATAGAAATTTTTGTCATCACGTCCAAGGCAGTTATGCCACTTTTTTAAAGATGGATGTTTACATCCAGCAGGATATAACGTTCCTTTTCCATCTTTTAGGCCCCTACTCCACTTTCCAAAGTAATATCCTCCATCAGCAAAGCTATAAATTCCAGACCCATGTCTGAACCCATTAAACCATAAGCCATCAAAACGATCGCCATCTACCCATTTCATAACCCCTCTACCACACATTTTCCCACCTTTCCAATTCCCGATGTACGTGTTTCCACCATTCCAACAATACTTGCCAGAACCTTCATGTACTCCTTCCTTCCATGAACCTTCATATGTATCAGAATTAGAATACTGCTTTGTTCCAATCCCATGCTGAACATTCATCCTCCAAGCCCCGCGGTAAACAGACCCATCAGGTCCAGTAAAGGTGCCAAAACCATGTAGATAGCCCCCAGAGATATCACCCTCATATTTTGCCCCTGATGACCAAACGATCAGCCCTTTCCCTGACATTTTCCCTCCTTCCCAATCACCTTCATAAATTGTTCCGTCGGACCATGTATATTTAGCTTTTCCATTGAGCTGTACTGCCTCAAAACTACCACTATAGATGTCTCCATTCGGAAAGACTAGGTCAGTAAGTCTGAAAAAAAAAATACAAATATATTAACCAAAACTCAACCCCCTGTAAAATCAAATTTATACATAAGTATCATGCGTTCATGTATGTACGGCCAGATGGATGGAAGAGGGAGGTCTATATAGAAGGAGAGAGATGGATGGATGGAGAGAAACAAGATTTTTGTAAGTGATTTTTACCTTTCAGTGTGAGCCATGACCAGTAGATGACAAGTGATTTAGCTGGCGTGCATGGGTTTTAACGGCCCATCTCACATACCTTTCTCAACTCTGGACAAGTCATTAGAACACCGACGAAGAAATCCCCAACCTATTTCAGACAATCATATCCAGTTCGGGACGCTGAGCAAGCAAAACAGTTCTGGCTTAGTATTAGTCAAGAAGAGCACATCGAAGAACAACACAGCGATTAAACATCAAATCACTCATTTTTCTTCTGTATTGCCAAATGCTTTGCCGTTCTATTATTGCCATTTTTTGTTTATTGTTATTTCAAGGGTTGAATAACTTGAATTGCTTCAAAAACATCCAAATCTTAAATACATGGTCTAATCACACATTTGATCTTACTAGCTGGCAATCATGTTGGATTTTGTTTTCCCATAATGATGTTAATTGTCAGGTACATCCTTTAATGCCACAATATTCATATTTACAACCTCGAATCCTCCAAAACACAGAAAAACTTGTTTTCTGACAAATTGATGACCTTATCCAGCACAAATTAGCACAACCCTACAAATAAATAAATCTGATGAAGCTCTTGTAATCAAAATAACATCATCAAAATCTAAATAGAATAAATTTAATTGTTCATTCTCATTTATGTACACCAAATAAAAAAATAATCTTCTGCCTATAGAAGCTGCAGTGAGAGAAAATATATTAAAGAATTCAAGCTTGTACTTGATGATGATAATCAAGAAAGTGAACAAATAAAATGATTATTAAAAAAATGAGAAAACATAAACTCAACTGAGTTAGCCTCGAAGATCAATCCAATCCCTCTTCCACGCTAAGCTGAAACGAGAGAAAAGAAAATCTCTGTTGAAGTAAATTTGAAGGAAACTGAAAGAGGCCACGTCCAAATTCATTCTAAAAGAGCCACCAAATCCATATATTTTTATTATCTTTTCCAAAATTCCAGGCCGACCTCTGTCCCCATTAGAGTATTTTAAAACATATAAAAAATGATAAACGAATAAAAAAAAAAAGAATTCAGACCGACCATGTCCCACCAGATCCTCACGGCTTGAATTGACACTCCACCTCTGATCTCTATCTACAAATTTTGTAGTTTTAAACTTTTAACCGTTGGGTACCGTTCAAGGTGAGGCTTCTTATTCACTTTCTGCATACACACCACATGTTTGGAACTGAACATGGCGCGTCCTAGGAGGCCTTCATTGCATTCAGGTGGTGCACTGGACTAGTCGAGCTGTACCTGATTTTAAGTTTTCCCAAGAATAAAGTTTATATTAATCTGAAGAGTACATACCCTCTCAACAGAGTTTTCTAGAAATTAAGTTGGATCTGAAGTCTGAGCTATTCAGTATCACCACGAAAGGGATAGATGCGAGGTGGGACCGTGGGAGGCCAGAGCTGGAAATCGGAATCGTGGCCATCTCTGCATTCACAGATCTTGTAACGTGGCATGATTGATTTCTCTGACTGCGATCACGAATCACGATGTCACGACAGTTTAATATATATTACTCGAGTCTCCTTGCCCTTTTGTACCTACCCTTCTCCTCACGCCAAACTGCATACTGCATATTGTCCACCACCACCGCCATAGTTTTTTATTCAGCAGAACCACCTGTCTTTTTCTCTCTCGATACAACGAATCTCACACCTCTAACGCACGATTGAATATACATCTGAATAAGCTAATTGCCTTGTAATTCTGTTAATGGTAACGAAGTCGTTCGAGCGAGAATTTTTTTATTTTTATTTTTAAAACTGAGAATGTTTGTTGAAATTTGGACAAGGAAACAGAAAACATTAAATAAAAATAATATAAAGTCAACATTTTCTTTAAATATTAATTTTATTTTTAGGTTTGTAAACATTATATTAGTTTTTTATATTTAGATAATAATTATGTAATAATTAAATAAAAAAAATTAAAAATTAAAAAAGTGTTTGAGAATTAGGATTATAAAAAAACTGAAAAATTGATAAACCGGACCGAACACATGTTCGGTTCGATACCAATTTTTATTTAACAAAAATGCTCCGATTTTGGATTTGAAATTTAGAAAATTAATTGGTTCAAAGGGTTGCAACCAAACCTGATTGGTACACACATATATATTTTTAATTTTTTGTATTATATATAAAATATTTTTCTATGATTTATTTATATTATATAGAAATTTTTATATTATATTATATTACGCATATAATATTATATTATAATATACATATATTATATGCTAAATTACTAATTAATATAATATAAAAATTTAAAATCTTATTATTTATGTCTATTAATTTTATAACATAAAATTTTAATCTTAAATATGAATATTAATATTAATTTATTAATATAAACCTACTTTTGATATATGTATGTCAAGGATAACTACACCTTTGACATAATAAATTATAATATATATTCTTTTTAATAAATACACTTTTATACATTTGATTATATATACTCATATAAAAAAATATATAATCTAACTTATATAAACTATAGTGAAATTCAATATTATATTAGTATTTATTAATTATTATAAAATAATGTACGTATATCATAATATAAATAAACTAATAATTTTAATATATGTAAGTTTGTAACCATCGTATTATCACTAACATTTATAATAAAGTATAGAGTAGGACTCTTGGTGTACGTGTCGGACTCTTGGTTCCCAGATTTTGTTGAACCCTGCGTTTGGATTTCGTTTGGCTGTGAATTTTGATAAAGGTAATTGTTTGTTTGACGGAAATTGCTAATTAAAGTTCAAGCTTTTGGTGCTTTACAATGCGGTTTGTACATGCGGACTGCATGTGTGATCAAATAAACGTATTCAAAGTCGTGAACTGAACATAAAAAAAGGTGTCCGTTCCTGTTCGTCCACTCAATTTGCATGAGAGAGAGAGAGAGAGAATTGCATTCCAAACTTCGTTCTTGCATCGCTTATTGCCTAATTGTATATTAACCAAGTTAAAAGCATAAAAAATAAACTCCTAACGATCAAGAATCTGACAATGGAGACCGGATTGCTTAGATTTTTTTCATTGTCAAAGCTTTCTATAATTAGAGAATCTCCGATCTCCCTCACCCATTTCTTAGCAGCAACTGCTTTGTTAACTGCACTTGTAATCTGTTTCACTATCAGAAAATCATGGTCCCATTCTGTCTATCTGGTTGACTTTTGTTGTTATTTGCCTCCCGATAGTTTGCGAGCTCCACATGCCCATTTCATTGAACAGCTTGAAAGAAGCGATTTTTTTGACACGGACGGTATCGATTTCCAGGTGAAAGTACTTGAAAGATCAGGCATTGGAGTTGAGGCCAGCGCCCCTACTGCATTGCATGAGCTCCCACCTGATCCTTCTTATAACAAAGCTCGTCGTGAAACTGAGGAGGTTCTGTTCACAATTGTCAAGGACCTTCTTTCTAATAACAAGGTGAATCCCCGAAGTATCGATATTCTCGTTTCCAATTGCAGCCTCTTCTGCCCTACACCGTCCATCACGTCTATGATCGTAAACAAGTTCGGATTCAGGAGCGATATAAAGGCTGTCAGCCTCAGTGGAATGGGCTGCAGTGCTGGAATGCTATCGATAAGTCTGGTTAAAGATCTTCTGAAAGTTCACAAAGACTCGGTAGCTTTGGTTCTCAGCATGGAAGCGGCAACTCCCAATGGTTACAGAGGTAACGTCAAGTCCATGCTCATTGCCAACGTTTTGTTTCGAATGGGAGGAGCGTCTATTTTGCTTTCCAACAGGGAGCAAGACAAGCCAAGGGCCAAGTACAGACTCCAAAACCTTGTCCGAACCCACTTAGGGTCCAACGACCAAGCATACCAGTCTGTGTTCCAACAACCCGACAGAGCGGGTCATGTCGGGGTGTCTTTATCACGGGCGCTTCTACATGTTGCAGCCAATGCTCTGAGGACAAACATATCTGAGTTAGGCCCTCGTGTCCTGCCTTACTCCGAGCAGCTGCTGTATGGGTGGTCTGTGATCAGGCAGAAAATATGGCCTTCAGCAGGCCGGAAGGGAGTTTATGTACCAAATTTCAAAAGGGCTTTTGAACATTTCTGTATACATGCTGGTGGAAAAGCTGTCATTGATGCCATACAGGATAATCTCGGGTTGAGCAGGGAAGATGGAGAAGCATCAAGAATGACATTATATAGGTTCGGCAACACTTCGTCTTCTTCGATCTGGTATGAGCTCTGCTATCTGGAGGCAAAAGGAAGGGTTAAGAAGGGAGACCGGGTTTGGCAAATTGCATTTGGAAGTGGCTTCAAGTGTAATAGTGCAGTTTGGAAATGCATATCAGATCTTGGTCCCGAAGTAAGAAATGCATGGTCGGACAGAATCCATTTGTATCCTGTTGAGATCCCAGAAGTGTTTGACCATTAACCATTATAGCAGAATCTACAAATATCTCTTTTCCCATGTATCCTGATTCTCATATATTATGGACAGTAAAATTAGTATTTAACCTAGCATTTTGGGAAGGACGGTGTTAGAGGGCTCGATATCAAATCCTTCATGGATATTCAGATATTTTACTGTAGATTCACCACAATTTCCATTTACCATTCCTCATATTGACCCGTAAACACTCTTCCAAACAGACTGAAGCAAGTTCTAGGGGAATCCATTTATTCTCATTTATCAAGCTAAATTACAAATCCTACAAGTGAAACATAGTTGAATGCGCTACTAGTTTCCTAACCTTTGTAACAAGGAAAATTGGGAACTATGAATACATGATACATCGGAGAAAACTTACCATATTGCCTATGATTTCGCTATGCCTTTCATGGTTTAATACAAAATCCAATTTGTGCATTAGCTCAAACAACCCTCAATGGAAAGATAAAATGAATTTAAGAAATATGAGACTGATTGAGCTGAAATATAGGGGGAGGTACCTGCATCCAACTAACACATTTTTTAAAGAACTCTATAATGAAAAGGGTCATAGTCGCAATTAGGGGTGAAAACCAATTGATGCAGTTCAGTTTTTGTCTAAAATCGAAGCCGACCGATAAGGAAGATTTTGAGAGGAAGACCAACAAAACCGGCCGCTGGCTAAGAGGAATACCGATCATACAATTATGGTAGTTTTTAGGATTCTTGGTAGTCGGCGATGGAGTGAAGCTTCATTTAAGAGATGAGAGAGGGAGAGAGAAATCTGGAGAAGAAGAGGGGAGGGGGAAGATGACCGGCTCAAATTGAAATGGCGCCATTTGATTTAAGATCAAACGGAGTCGTTTCACTTATATATTTTTTAATATGTTACATATAAAATGACGCCGTTTCGTTTAAATTTAAGTGAAACGGCGTCGTTTTATCTAAAATATATATTAAAAAAAATATATATATTTATTTAATCCACCAGTTCGGTGGTTTGAACTAAGTTCAAACCAGAATCGAACCGGCCAACATCGGTTTTAAGGAATTTCTACCATCGGCTGACCAGTTCTCTGCCGATTCCGTGCTCCGGCAGTCGGTCTCCGTTGGTGCTAGCCGGTTTGGTCGATTGTTGTGCAGCCCTAGGACTCACAGTCAAGCTTCCATCTAAAGTTGTACTCGTCTCAAAACTCTGTCCAGCTGAGAACATTGGTCCCAAGAGTACTGTAGACTGGCATAACAGTAGTAAGCCAGCCATAATTCCGGCAAGTCAGTGACACGATAACAAGTAGTTCCAGCTGCCACCACTGAATCTTTAAGACTAGCAAAGTTGATTCATTTAACTTATTCAGTGCATTGAACATATCCAATCTGTTTATGGCCTATACATTTTGTTTCGCGCTGCTGTTCCATACAGGTCAACAGCCGTGCAAAGATCCATTCCCTTACCTTATCTAGAGGTTTTAGTAGGTTGACAGCATCTCAAAAAGTCATGCATGGGCAATTGAAGAAATTCCAGTCCATAAGGTCCAATCAATGGTAAAAGCTTTAGTGGCCATGAGAAATCTTGCAGTTGATTAAGTGTCATGAATAGTGAGGTAACGGCATCAAATCGGTAGCTATCTCGCAAACGGTTGCACGGCATCTAAATTTACCTTAAACTCTGCAGTTTTATCCTTTCATTTAATGAGATATCGATGCTTTTGATACCATATGCTGCTTGGACAACATTTCAGCAATTAGTTGGCGGCCAAATATGCGTGAATTCTTGAGGATAAGGTTTCTTGTAGACGAATCAACAACATAACCTTGACATGGCATCCATTGTAACAATTGTAGAAGCAATTCCTTCTTTTCAGGTTGGGCAATATAACGTGATACGGCCATCTGAAATAACCCCTGAGAGAGAAATTGCAGCATGGTGAGTTAGTCTGAAATTCAAAAAGTCAAAATTCGAAGGAAGAGGAGGTAAATAATGCACTGTTTCCATCGAATGAAATCCATTGTAAGATGGATTCCTCAAGTACGGCCTTGCAAAGTAAGTATCTATAGGACCTTTGATCCTCACCTTCCACATCTATCTTCTTTTTCATTTCAGCACCCAAAGGCTCATAAGTAAAGCATGTTTTGCAGTGTTTCTGGAGTAAGTTTCTTCATTAAAATAAAAAAAATGTCAAGATAACTACACCTTACTATTAAGATCTCCACCTCATTCTCTTTACATGGCCTGGTAATCTAATCACATATGGAAGTCACCTAAGATATGATGAGTTTAGCAGTCAGGATACTATGATGAATTTCTAATGCTTGACATCGTGGTATAACTTGGATTTTAAAACAAACAAATAAAAAAATTCCTAGATTTATTTCAAATATATGGCTTTGAATTATCATATTAAGATGCCTTTGCTGTTCACAATATTTTAGATGCATCCTACTCATGGCGTGGTAGACACTAACATATATGTCCCATGTCTCATCTTGGTATTAAGGATGAATGCCAGTTGCAACAAACAAAAATCATTTAAGCTTTCCAGAACAATTTATTTACACCCGTAACTGTTTACCTGATCAATCTTATAGCCACAACCATGGATCGCCTTTATAACATCATTTATCAAGTTGATGTTTCCAGAATTAAAAAATGCAATAGAAAACTTCTTTATGGCAGGCTTAGAGATCGACCCTGCATTGTCCTGAGCAGATAATGTTTTACAAAAACAATCACTAGTATGATAGGTAAAGAATAAATACAAGAATTCTTAAACCAAATCGTATACCTTCACTACTACATAGGCATCTTTGAGTAACCTTCCAGCTATTAGAATGTGCAGAATCTTCTCATGAAGGGTTTTGCACATTGTTCTCTTACTATATCTCAACATATTGTACACAGAAAAAGCTTCTGAATGTGCTTTTATCTTTCCAAGATGAAACATTAAAGTGGAACAAAGTTCCTGCAAAATAAAAAAAATGGAAATGAACATTTGTAGTTACATGTAACTCATTGTTTAGAAGTCCAAGTAACTGCAGTTACCATATGTTACCTGGACTAGGATAATATACAAGGCAGGGAAAAACAATCTGTAAGAACTCTGGGTTGTATAACTATTTCAACATAACTGAGAGAGAGAGAGAGAGAGAGAGAGAGAGAGAGAGAGAGAGAGAGAGGCAACAAACTAAAACAGTTTTGCTCTAGAATTCTTATGTAGAAGTTACAAATTCAATAGCGTCGTACCTCCTCTGGTTGGCAACCTCTATTGCGCATGTCCTCCATTGCCCTGTAAGCAAGCAGATATAGCTTCTCCTTACAGAAATATTTGATAAGGATATGAAAAGTTTTATAATCTGGACTGATTGCTAATCCATCCATTTTCCTTAGCATTTGCATTACGCTGTCCATTTCACCTGCTCTACAGTAAGCACAGAGCATTGTATTCAACATAACCAAGTCATATCTGTCATAGGTGGCTTCAAAATCCCTGGCCAACTGCTTTGCGTCTTCCAAAAGCCCACCCCGGCAAAATGCTGAAATCATGATACTATGGGAATAGCCATCTGCAGTTGGAACATAATTTATACAGATCAAGCAAAAAAGACAGAATAGTTAACCCATGCATGGCATACAAGAATTCTTCAAGAAATCCTAAAATCCAATGCAATTAACCCTAAAAGACTACATGTTGTGTTCAAATTGGGTCACTTTCATCAGATTTAAGAATGAGGGTTCATGCACAACGCTAATGCTGACAAGTTATATAATCCAATTAGCCGGGGAGATTTCCAGTATATCTTATCAATTGATTTGTGACCATCCATCGAGTAGCAATACAAATGAAAAGTCTTGCAAACTAGATTTCAAATTAGTTGCTCAAGCAAATATAAAAGAAAAAGATTGTCCAGCAAGAATCACCACAAAATGTCCTTCAGGATTAACAACAGCTCACAAATCAGAACTCCAGAAAATGAATCTTGAGCTCATCAAACCATTTTTCAAAGCCGATAACTTTTTTTTCTCTTTTTTAGTTTTATTTTTTTTTATGCAGAGAAAGCCAAAGAATGAAGCACTGATAATAAAACACATATTTTAATGGATAAGAGATGCTTGCCTTAATCCTCAATCTCTAACAGAAAACATACCAGATCTGATGGATTTCTCCCTTATTTCTTGAAAGAGTGATTTAGCTTCATCTATACACCCAGCCTTAGCAAGGCCATCCATCACTAAACAGTAGGGCATCTACAAATACATTCACATTATGAGCTATAGAAGTTCAATACAAAATAATATAAGAAAGACGACTAACGTCAGCAGTGATTCATGAACCTTGGATTTCTCCCATATCTAAGTGAGAGAACAGAAAACTTAAGCAAAAAATACATGAAACTGCAAGACAAATATGATCAGCAGTACTTCATGAACAATAGATAAAGTATTATCTGTTTATGAGAGAACAGAAAACTTAAGCAAATCAGAACATGGAACTGATTATAAAAAGACGTTCCAACAAGTAAGCTACATGGTCAAATCATTATGAACAAATATTTAGAAGGCTAAATTTGGAGCAGCAGTGACAAATAGATACGTGTGGGATAAAGTAAAGGACAGTTAACAAACATGCACGTATATGTATGTCTGCAAGTCTCCAGTGCAAGGGTCTCTGGATGAAAAGCACAGGTGCATGGGTTCAAGCCATGCGAGAGGCCAGTTCATGCAAAAATACCAAAGGGTAGGATCATTTACCAAGCCAATCCTCCCAGATGTGTGAGTGTGTGACGAGTCTCCTTCAGTTACCTCACCATGAAATTACTATAATCAAATCTAAAATGTGTAAGTTGCTTGGAGGCACCACTGATGTGAAAAGCACAAACTATTGGAGGAAAATGTCAAAGGGAGTTTTAAAAAAAAGGGAGTTCAAGAGAGATTGAAACAAAGGCCATAGATCAATACAATTTCACAGGGCAAACATATTAAGATTATATGAGGAACTAAAATAAGCCTTCACTAACAATATTTACAAGAATGTAAAATTAAGAAGATGCAAGAAATCAGAAGTTTTTGATAAATAAGGATTTCAGGTAGCAACATCCAGTAATGAAGCATATTACTCCAAAGAGAGCCATATCACAAGGTTAAAATCTTTGATTACACATAACTGTAACAGATAGTGTACCTCTTCATCAGCATAGCCCATAGTTTCCAGCTCAGCTAATAGTTCTCTTGATTTTTCAAACAAGCCTCCTCTAACATATACCTTTAATAAAGTTGTCAAAACTACCTGCAAGCATTTTCAGTATGAACTTGATGAGACACTGTAGCCAAAGTATTGACAACTACCTGACCCCAAAAGAAAAAGAAAAAAGAAAAAAGAAAAAAAAACTATATGGGATGTAAATTAGTGTTTCAGTGAATTAATAAAAAATTGGCCCGATGCAAATCATCTGGCTGCCAATTCCAAACCATCTCAAAGCATGTCGATTCCAAGACCTTTTACATTAAGTAAAGGACAACACTGGTATCGGATAACCATAATCTCTATGGGCAAAGTAAGCATGAAAACAAACCTTATTTGGCACTAACCCTGCAGATTTCATATCTTGAACCAGCTCATCGGCCTTTTGATAGTTTCCATTTATTGAGTAAGCATTGAGCAAGGAACTGTAATGAAATTTGTTTGGTGAGTGACCTTCATCTTTCATCTGGTTAAAATAGCTTTCTGCTTCTTCCCATTTATTATTTGAAGCACAAACAGCTATAAGTGTCCCATAAATTACACTGTCCATGTGCAGCCCATTACGCAGAAGCTCCTGAACCAGCTCTAATGCCTTAGAATAACCATCTTTGACTTTGATGCAACCTGAAAGCAGCTAAGGATGCCAGTGGTGAAATTTGATGAGTGAATCTTGAAATTATAAGTAGTATAGGATAAATAGAATAAAACATCTTCAATTTCTCCGAAACTGTCATTTTTTACGCATTCCACTTCAAAACCTCAATGAGATGACTGGCATGAACTCAATAATATAGATGTTGCGACATGGCAATATATGGATCATTATCATAAGTTCATGGAGATAAAACAACTTGCATCATAAGTTCTTTAGGATAAATGAACCATTTGTTTGCTTTTTCTGCATATTCCCCTTGACAAAAGCGTGCAAACAAGTGAAAACATGTAAATAACAGAGTTAGTGACCTACATAGTAGTGCGTGATCATCACAAAACTGACTGTGTTCCAGGTCACATGAACAGTTTTCACAGGTGCTTGGAGATAAATTGATATTACATATATAAATTGAAATGGCCTACCGTGCTATATGTAACAACATCTGGCGTTAATCCATCTCGCCTCATTTGATGAAACAGTTTTATGCTTCTATCAAACTTGCCATTCCTGATCAGACAGCTAAGAACAGAATTACATATAAAGACATTGTTTTTGGCTGATTCATCTTGAATGCCATTGTATATCTCTATTGCCTCTACAGGATTTAGGCTCTTCCCCATTAACTTCATATAAGTGCTATAAGATGAAGCATTGATCTTGCCACTTTGTTGCATCCATTCAAAGAGCTGCAATAATTTCAGCAGTGAAATACAAATTATGAAAATTTATTGGAAAAGAAATTAAACAACAGTTAATTAGACTCATCATTCAAAGAGGATGGGAAAAAGGAGGGGGGGGGGAGAGCACCATATACCGAGAGAATATAGAGAGAGAGAAATTTTCAAGCACAATTTTGAAAAAAAATATGAGTTCTAAGCGAGAGGCATCGGACTTGTGAGAAATCATTCCAAACAACAGATAAAATATATATACATTTGAAAGGTTAATTACATTAGGTAAAAAAGGTGATTGTTTAAAAGATACAACACGCACACACTTGCCATAGAATAAAAGAAAACTGAATAACACACATCAAAGAGACATTCATGCAACGTATTACTTATTACATATAAAGCCAACTCCACAAATAAAACAGGTAGGCTAAACAATTAAAAATACCAATTATTAGCTTTCAGAAACAGACAACAGTTTTCCGTTACCTGGGAAAGATCATGCCATCTGTTTAGCTTTCCAAAATGTCGCAAAATGGCATTCATGTCTTGCACCTTCAACATCCCTCCTAGTCTGCATTAATATATATATATATATATATTATATGAGTCCAAGCGCAAATGCCAGACAGACGTTTCCTCCAGGAAAAAAAAAATATATATTCCAAGATTTGAGCAATGAAGTTAAGATCACCACAATGACCACATCGGTTCTTCTTTTTTTTTTTTTTTTTTTTTTTTTTTTTTTTTTTTAATTCCTGGTTTCCTGAAGAAAGAAGAATCAGTGTATAAAAGTTTCAAAGAATTCGAACTCCCTATTATGAACTCCCTACAGTTAGAGCCAAGCATTTCTGTTCTTGCGCTTCAGATAAGTTTGTGTATTTTGAAGCGCCTACTTGAAATGTGAACGAGAAAACTACCCTATTGTGAACGCCCTCTACAGATAAAACATTTAAAACAATGAATCGACTAACATATAAAAAAAATGGAACCAACTCAACTTCACTTCCAACAATCACAAAGCTTGGACTCGAGAAACAATTCATAATCCAAGTGTCATGCAACAAACGCAACAGAAATGTCAAATATATAAACAATCTAATGCAAATCCATGACTTGCATATAAAAACAAAAATTTCTTCCGTTAATTGAAAACCCAGATGATACATCATCGCTCATAAAAAATTGACTAAACTAAGCAACAAAGTAAACAATTTGACAGAGCAAACACCCATATAAACAAAACTATGTGTGAACGGGTAGATCACCTTGCAATAGCAGGGCCCAAATCGGATGCCTGCTGAACTTCAAGAATGGCAGATTGCCTTTCTAAGTAGGACTTGGAGTGGCGCCTCTTATGAACCCCAGTAACCAAGCCATTTCCATTTTTACTTTTAACACTATTAGGTGGTTCTTCACGGAGAGTTATGGTTGTCGTTGTCGTTGCCGTTGCTGCCGTTGTTTTGGGTTGGGCATTCCTATTGGCTGATCTCGCGGTAGTGGGGGAGGTGGTGGAAAGGGATACAGAAGGAATTATAGGAAAGGGCACGGGTAAATAGCGGAAGTTGGTGTGCTGAAACCCAGCGCCGAGCAAAGACATACCCATCAGTTTTCGGGCATTAAGACGGGAATCAGGGAATCTCGACAAGCGTGGGGGTGGAGTTGCTGCACAGACCTTAATAAGGATAGAGAGTCATAGACCCACCGGAGAGACACGGCATACTATATGGTTTTCAAATTCTGAGTTTTATAATATATACCCCCAATTTCCTAATAATTCTCAATGTGGCCTTCGAATTTTAACTTTTTATAATATTATCCCAAGTTGCCCGTGACAGCGTTTGTAAGACAATAGAGGGTGCGTCTCACGGAGTGGGGAACGCGAAGTTATGCGTTAGTAGCAGCGATTGGATAACGGCACCTTCTTCCCGCTGTCTGTCCCGACTCCCGCTCACCGCCGCCTTAGCAACGGACAATCTCTCTCTCTTTCTCTCTCCGCGAGAAAATTTCGGACTTTCAGTCCTGCCGTGATACTACCAGCTTGTTTCTGTTTCTGAAGTTCTCTTGCCTCCATATCTCTAGGGTTTTCGAAGCACTTCTTGAGCTTTCGCTGTTCATGGACGCTCTAATGGGATCTTCCAAGCGAAAGTTGGCGGACGATACACAAGCGGAGCCTCTGCTTCCGCAGAAACGACAGCAGAGAGAGAACGATTTAGTAGTGGCCGATGACGGAGAACCCGTCGCCTGTTTACACGACGTGTCGTTTCCGGAAGGCTATGTTTCTCCTGATCGAACTCCCTCCTCTTCAGCGGAACCGCCTGCAAAAGTCTTTGAATTCACTCTGGACCCTTTCCAGTCCGAAGCCATCAAATGCCTCGAGAACGGGGAGTCCGTCATGGTACAATATTTTTACTTACCTACCTATGCCTGCTCATTTTCATTAATTTATTTTTCAATTCCTCGAATTTCTTTTGCGTGTGTGTTTTTCGGTGTCTATGTTAGCTTTATGAATAACTTATATTTTACCTTAGCAAACATGCCTGAACTTAATGCCTTCTCTTCTGCTGCTTTATTTTGTGGATATTTATTTTATCGTCACGAAGTAGAGAACTGAAGGAAAGGTAAGAGAGCAGTGTAATAGCCATTTGTGAGGATGGGAAAGAGGATGGAGGAAAATAGGGATAAAAAATATGAAACATAGAAAATATGCTAGATTTTTTACTCTCATAAATATGGTGAATTTTGACCCTATACTTAAGTCTTGTAGGTTATAGCCGCCTTAGAGTAAGATATGCAATATCCAATTCACCCTTTTGAATCTATCATCACTATCAGTTAATTCAATTCAGATAATTAGGCTGGGGATAAACTTCAGTTGTAGGGAATAGGAATTGTTGTCAAAGGTAATGAATTTAGTACCGGAACTGATCCAAGAGGTTTGGGATTGAGCCCAGGAGAGATAGTGTGTTAGTGCTCGGTAATCTCTTCCAAGTTCAGGGTTTTGCTGATGGTAGAGTGCTGGGAAGGGCTTATGCTTGTAGATCGGACTTGGGTGGGTTTTGTAGAAGATTGGACTTATTGTAGTCTGCATCTAGTGGGCTGCCGAATTAGGCAATTAGATCCACTTATAAAGCAATTCGTATTAACTAATTTTTTTTTTTATAAGTACTAAGAAATTTATTATTGCAAGTAGATAGGCATGACCCAAGTACACAGGAAGTATACAAGCAGAAACACCTAAATACAAGCTATGAAACTAGGGACTGGCAAAGTCTAAAAAGGAAACATTTAAAGAATCCCCATTCAGTACAAGAGTATTTGCCCAAAAAGAGTTTTAAAGAAAAACTTTAAATTCTCCCAACGAGCGAGCTCTATCATCAAAACAGCGTCCATTCCTTTCTAGCCACAAACACCACATTAGACATAGAGGTATCATCTTCCAAATATCAGCAATGTGATGGCTGCCCATAGATCCTTTCCAACAAGCCAATAGATCCACCACTCTCTTGGGTATCACCCAAGCAATACCCAACCTGCTGAGAATCTCATCCCAAAATGTCTTTGCGGCCTCACAATGTAGAAACAAATGATTAACCGACTCCCCATCTTTCTTGCACAAATAATACCAGTCTAGGCATATTATACCTCGCTTTCTCAAATTATCCGTTGTTAGAATCTTCTTGAGTGACACTAACCAGCAGAAAAAAGCAACTTTGGTCGGAACCTTGGATTTCCAAATACACTTCCAAGGAAATTGATTGACACAATGGCACGCCAGCACTTTATAATAAGAGCTGACAGAGAAAATTGAATTTCCAGCATGTTTCCACAACATTCTGTCCTCTCATGTGGTGTATTTATTGGTAGGGTGGAAGGGTTTGAAGGGTAGTAAGAATGCTGTTCATGTTTGGAAGATGATTCATTCTTGTGTCATGTGGTGTATATAGCTTGAAAGGAATGGGAGATGCTTCGAAGACAAAGAATGATCACTGGGAGAACTTAGGGATTTTTTCTTTAGTAATTTGTGATTGTGGGCAAAGTTTTTTAACGGAAGATATTTTCCAGTTTCTGTTTTTGTTTTCCTTTTGTTCTTGGAAAGAAGTAGGTATTTCTTTTGTATACGTCCTGTGTACTTGGGCTTATGCCTATTTCTTGGGAATAAAATCTTTTTTACTTATTAAAAAAAAAACATTCTGTCCTCTCCTCCCTGCACCATTTTAATGCCATACAGTCTACTGAAAAAATCAGTAATAATCGGCACTTCCCAATCATGAACATCTCTAAAAAATCTCACATTCCATTGGGGAATGTTATTGGAAAAAGATACAGAATCAGCAACATTGGCATCCTTGTCTCTTGCCATTCTAAATAGGGAAGGAAAAGCATTCTTGAGAGTCAATTCCCCACACCAAAGATCATGCCAAAAATTTTGGAATTCCCCACACCAACAATCGTATTAACTACTAATGATGTTCTGATTTGATGGTGGCTAATAAGTTGGATTTAGTTTGAAGCTCATATGATCTCAGCAGTTACAGATTTGTCAAAATTTTTGCTGGAGTTGTAATTTAGAAATGTAGTTTGATGGAAAAGATTGAACAATGATTTTGATTATTTAAGCAAATTTCTCCACTCATAGCACTAAGGGTTCCTTGCAGCATGACTTGCTAGCAGACTGTTCTTTCTGTATTTTTTGCCAATCAACTTCATATTTCCATGCATTTTCAGGTGTCAGCCCATACTTCTGCTGGAAAAACTGTTGTAGCATTGTATGCTATTGCTATGTCATTGCAGAATAAGCAACGGGTAATATACACTTCGCCAATCAAGGCACTTAGCAACCAAAAATATAGGGAGTTTAAAGAAGAGTTTTCAGATGTGGGTTTGATGACCGGTGATGTGACGATTGAACCCAATGCTTCTTGCTTGGTAGGTCTTTTGGATGATGTCCATTGTTGTTGTTCTTTTTGAGCATCAAAAAGTTCTATTTTTATAACTCTAAGTTGCAATTCAATTTCAGGTAATGACAACAGAAATATGGCGTAGTATGCAGTACAAAGGATCCGAAATTACACGGGAGGTTGCTTGGATTATTTTTGATGAGGTACATTACATGCGTGACCGTGAAAGAGGGGTAGTTTGGGAAGAGAGCATTGTTATGGCTCCGAAGAACTCTCGATTTGTATTCCTCTCAGCAACTGTGCCTAATGCAAAGGAATTTGCTGATTGGGTTGCTAAGGTGATTTTCTTTTAATTGAATATGGTTGTCTTCTCATCAAGGGTGATTGAAGATGCTTATTAACACTCTGAACAACATTTGCATGTATAACATGATTAATGATGCCTCTCAGTAATTTCGGGATCATTCTGCTATATTGAATACACGTGCACAATATAACTAGTGATGAAGATCCTTTCTGGAAATCCATGGCCAGAGAACAGGAAGAAAAAATTGAGTATAAGCTAGAGTAAATAGGATAAAGTCATATATGATTATAATAGGGTTTAGCCTGTTGTTTTGGCATGCCGGGGGGTGATCCAATGACAATTGTGCCTTTGGTCATGCTGATATGCTTACCAAAAATAATTCTTTTAGAAACTGGTCAAATCTTTTTTTCAAACTCACTTTGTCTACATGGATCCTTTTTGCTCATTTTGAGAAGTTTTTAGAACTAATTCAGGTACATGTTAAATGTGCACGGTGTGCAAACAGTAAGTAAATGTTTTCTATGGAAGATGACAAAAGAGGAAAATGAGGGGCAAAACAATTCTTTCAATTAGGATTTTCAAATGGCAAGCCAAGCCTTGATAAACATCTCGCATGGTTGGGTCAAGAGTTTGAAACCTCACTTGTGCCTAAAATGGCCACCCTTGGGGTGCAGCATGGCCTTGTAATTGTCTATCGCGTGTGGAACAGGGAGACTGCATGTTCCTAAGGGATTAGTTGGAGCAGATAGCCTTAGATACCCTTGTCAAGAAACAATTTGGAGCTTTAACATTTATGGGAATGGATGAGATGAGTGCTTTTTTTTTTATTGATAAACAAGATTTTACTGAGCATAGAATAGACAAAGGCCCAAGTGTACGGTACATATCTAACAGCGTTGCCTATGAATAGATGAGTACTTAGTTTGACTTCATCTATCTTGGGTGGGTGGTCGATCTTATTGCCAGCTGGAGAAGTCGTCAAGGTATGCAAGGAAGATGGTTCCCATATGCCTTTCGTGGTGCATCCAAAGGGAAATAAACGATTGGAACTTTGAAGATGAAGATAAGGAACGCTCGTTAGAGGAACGTTTGTTAGATTTTAATGGCCATTACATTCATGATTTCATTATATCTATTTCTTCTTCTTAGCTAGGTGTTCTCTCTTGTATACATTCAGAGTACTTGACTACGCCTGTGAATATTAATAAAATTAAAAAAATGTTTTCTTGATTAGACTTATAAAAAAAATATGACTTCATCTATAATCTAATATTTGAATTTAGAGCGTGGAAATAGTATTTTGAATCTTGACGTGGAAATAGATACTTTTTTTTATGAAATCAATGCAGGTTCACCAACAACCATGTCACATTGTTTATACTGATTATAGGCCAACACCTCTTCAGCATTATATTTTCCCTTCTGGTGGTGATGGTCTATACTTGGTGGTGGACGAAAAGGGAAAATTCCGTGAGGATAGCTTTCAGAAATCTTTAAATGCACTTGTTCCTGCCAGTGAAGGTGTCAAGAAAAAGGAGAATGGAAAGTGGCAAAAGGGTATAACCATAGGCAGAGTTGGTGAAGAAAGTGACATCTTCAAGATGGTGAAAATGATCATTCAGCGTCAATATGATCCCGTTATACTATTCAGCTTTAGCAAAAGGGAATGTGAGTTTCTTGCAATGCAGGTAATTTCCTATTTTGGTGTAAATTTGCTTTATTTGAGTAAGGGAGCATGCTTCTGATTTACCAAATTTTTCCAGACTGATTATTGTTAGCATGGTCATTTTACTTTAGTTTTTTTTTATGGATTTTACTATAGTATATTTTATAGAATAATAACTTGGAAGTAGTGTTGCATTGCCATGATCTTTGAATATATTATGGATTACTTATATCCTTTTCTAGTTCCTAACTAGGTTTATTCTCTTGTATACTTCTTATGTACTTGGGCTACGCTTATTTCAATGTTACTAAAATATCTTCTTACTTTTAGAAAAAATACTTGTATTTCCAATGACTCATTTCTTTTGCTAATTTTTAGTTTAAACAAATGGCCTATAAAAAATTACTTGGCAATGTTTCCATCGCAACATTGTTCTTTTGGTCAAAAATGTCCTCTATGTATTGGGCACCATTCATTGATCTAAAAGTTTTCGGCACCATTCATCATGATGTTGCATGCTACTAGATCCATGTGGATTTTATCTTACTCTAATTCATCTGAGTATAAATATGTGAATTAGAGTTTTAGTTCTCTTATTTGGCGTTTTAGATGGCAAAATTGGATCTGAATGGGGATGATGAGAAAGTGAATGTGGAAACTATTTTTTGGAGTGCTATGGATATTCTTTCAGATGATGATAAGAAGCTTCCTCAGGTGAGTTCTTATTCTGTGTATGTCAAGAATCTGTCTATGTTTGTGTGCATCCGAGCTAATATAGTGGTTTTGAATATGTAACTTGGACACAAAACCCTTAAAGGTGCAATGTTGGTAGATTGCTCACCTTTTTCTTTTTCCAATAAGTAAGCAAGATGTATTAATAAAAGAATTGGCAAAGCCATGTATAGTGCAAAGAATGCCCTAAACTACGTAGGGACAATAGATACAAGGAAATCGTGAAAATCTTGACCATTAAAATTAATGGCAATGACCCAAGTACAAAGAATTCTAAAAAAGAAAACTTTAAGTTCCTCCATCAGTCTCTCTTTGTCCTTGAACGTCCGTTCCGTTCATTTTGCTCCTGCCACATGTACCACATGATGCATATAGGGATCATCTTCCATATAGCCTTGATCTGTTGATTGCCTCTTAGGTCTGTCCAGCTAGCCAAAACCGCCACTATTGTCTCAGGCATAACCCAACCCAAGTCTAGTCTACTAAGAACCTCGTTCCATAACCCTCGAGCAACTTCACAGTGTAATAGAAGGTGGTCCACAGATTCACCCCCATTCTTGCACATGCAACACTAATCTGCGATGATCACCCTTCGTTTTCTCAAATTATCCATTGTGATGATCTTACCCAAGGAGGCAGTCCGCACAAAAATGCTGCTTTGAGAGGCGCCTTATGTCTCCAAAGTCTTTTCCAAGGAAAATGAATAGGGAGCTCATGTGAAAGAGACTTATAGTACGATCAAACCGAGAACACCCTTTACTTGTAGGTTTCCACCACAATAAATCAGTAAGTTGGTTACTCGGTTTGAGTGAGTACAAAAGACTGAAAAAGGCTGCAAAGCTGTCTATTTCCCAATAATTTGCCGCTCGGTTAAAGTTGATGTTCCACTGGATTTGTTCCCCTACTATCACCATGACTTCCGCCACTGAAACATCTTTGGCATTTGCAACTCTGAAGAGTGCAGGAAAAAGATCGTTTAGAGAACCATTACCACACTAAGAATCATATCAGAATTTAATCCTGGCCCCATCTCCTAGGCATAATCTTGAGTGGCGAGACAAGACCCCCCATCCTTTTCTTATATGTTTCCACAATCCCACTCCATATACCCATCTCACTTTGTTAGAACACCATCCCCTCCATAAGCCACTATATTTGCTCTCAATCACTAACTTCCATAGGGCTTCTGGTTCCTTATGGTATCTCCACAACCATTTTCCAAGTAACACTTGATTAAAAACTCTCATATTTCTAATGCCCAAACCACCTCTCAGTAATATATCTTTCTCAAGTTATTTATTGTAGTTTTTTTAACCGGATGCTCTCTCTCTCTCTCTCAGATACACACACACAAAATCTCCTCCTTGTTACAGGCATTTTTTTTGTACCTTGCTTCTTCCGTAAACAAGTGGAGTTAATGGAATAGCTTTAAGCACATATTTTTACAGTTTTGCTTTCTATTTTCTCCTAATGAAGGAAAGACAAGATATATGTATGTTTTAGAAATCCTGTCCTAAATCTTGATGATCGTGCTAACATTGAGACCTTAAATGGTGTCTAGTAAAAGGAATAAGCAAAAAATTAATATGAGCACTCCCATTGATTATGTTTGGATGAAGATGGCTACTTGTTAGAAAATGGGCAATATAAATTTAACAAATAAAATCCAATTAGAGCAAATGTGATGTGCTGCATCTATGTATGTTGATATATGAGGTGGGATCTAAAATTTTGTGATATCAGTATGTGCTGTGCCTAGTTGTCAAATAGTGGGCTTGAGATGAGCTGTGAATTTTAACATCCCGGGTTCCATTCACCACTTGGAGTTCTTATGGATTACCTGAATATGATTGCCTGATACATGATTCTAATGGGTGGGGTCATCCATCCGGGAATTAGTCTCCAAGAGTGGCTCCAAAAGGCCCTACCTTCGTGAGGTTCCATTGCATCAAAAAACTTGGTTTGCTATGGTACTTTTATGCATTCCTAATGCATTTGATTACTGTATGCTGACCATGATTATGGGTGTAGCTCTGTTTAGATCTAGTTTTAATGCTACATGTTAAGGTAAGTAGCTTTTGTGGTTTTGTATCAATTTTAATGCTTTTGAATATTTTTTTCTTCATTAGTGATTTTGAATTTTTTTACACAGGTTTCTAATATTTTACCCCTCCTGAAACGTGGGATTGGGGTGCATCATTCTGGCTTGCTTCCCATTTTGAAGGAAGTTATTGAGATATTATTTCAGGAAGGATTGATCAAGGTTGGAAGCATATTATAGATTTATTTATTTTTTGACCGATAGAGAAAAACTATAATCGGTTTACTTGTATCTTCTGGAACTTAATAAGTGACTAACATTTTTATACTATTCACCTGAATAGTTCTGAGCAGAATTTCTTCTATTTGATCGATTAACAAATGCATGCACTTAAAATTGTAGATTTTCAGTTATACTTATCAATATAAACCCTTAAGGGTTGGCTCAAGTGGTAAAGACCTTGGTCTTAGTGGTATACTTCCTCTAGATCTAAGGTTCAACCCTTAGGTGGAAATAATTTCTTGGGGCCATTAGACGGAATTTCCCCTTGAAATTACATGAGATGCCTTTGCATGAAACTTCTTGCTAAGGGCCTATGCACCCCTGGAATTAGTCGGGACTTTGTTCCTGGACACCTGATGCCTATAAAATAAAGGCTTATCAAATCACTCATCAGGGGAAAAAAGTGTAGTACCATATTATAACAAGTTAGCTCATGCACTATATTTTTGGCCCTTGCAAACTTTGCTTGTTTTTCTTTTATCTCCAACTTGATGCCTTCATTGTTCAAGAACTAATGAGTTACCTATTTGTGTGTTTTTTTTTTTTTGCCCCATCTATTTGGAGGGTAAATGGTTGAAGAAACTGATTGATGCTTGTTTTTGTTTCTGGTTTTCCTTCTTCATTCTTTGGTGTCTGCGATAAACTAATTTATTGTTTTCTTCTAACAATAAAATAAAAAATAGATATTTTCTTCTCTATTTTTACCCCCCTTTGGACTCATTAATTTCATCTGCACCATTCAGGGGCAAATATTTTTAGGTTTTCAATTTTTAATGTGAATGATTATTCATATTTGCAATATTACAAAGAGATTCATTTCCCTACAGTGCTTGTTTGCCACGGAGACCTTCAGCATAGGTTTGAATATGCCTGCTAAAACTGTGGTATTTACAAATGTCCGTAAATTTGACGGGGATAAGTTCAGATGGATTTCCAGTGGAGAATATATTCAGATGAGTGGCCGTGCTGGTCGTCGAGGTATCGATAAACGTGGAATATGCATCCTTATGGTTGACGAGAAACTGGAACCTTCTACGGCTAAGATGATGCTCAAAGGAAATGCTGATTGTTTGAACAGGTAAGCATGGTATTCTCTAGGTGAATTTTATGTTCTAAATAAGTGCTGTGGCCCTCCTGAGCAGGAGGTTAAAAGGCTCCCTAGAGACCCCAATCTGGGCGAGGAAGGCATTGAAAGGAGACCCTACAGGTGGGTTGCTCTTGACTAATCTCTGGTCCTTTTGAACAAGGCACCGTAGTGAAGGTGACAAATTTGCTGGCGGAGATGTCTTTTACCTCGGGGATTAGTCTAGAACCAGAGCCTTATCTAGGGCAGTGAAAGTTCTCGGATACCTCGTCATCAAAAAATAAGTGCTGTGGATAAATTAATGCTGCTTCTGGATGGAGGAACATTTTGTAGAATTCGTCTCATAATCTTATTGGCACGAGAGGGCAGAAGTGAAAATACTTGTGAAACTCCCATTTTGAATTAGTTTCTAATCTGTAACTCCTGAAATTGGGAGTTGTGGTCTGATGGAGAGCTAAATAATTTTACACACACACACAAGCACACATGTATGGACATAAGTAACGTAAATGGTCAAGAAATCATAAAGCTTTCTCCCGTTTCCCTCATTTGGTTTGGTTTTAGATATTGGTCCTTTATATTTTTCAATTCTAGGCATGTTTATTATTTGTTAATTGGTAGCCTAGCATTGCTTTTGTTTTGGCACTTGTGTGTAGTTATGTTTGAAAAGCACAAATTTGGAACATCTAGAAACTCTGTAGTCTAAGGCCTAAAGAATTAGAAGAGCCCACACTTTTCATGCAGTAGGTCCATCTGCATAAAAGAAATAATTTTTCATGGAACTAGAATTCAATTCATTTATGTAGTTGCAATTGACCATAAAGATATTGGAACTGCATTCACTGATTTCCATTTCAATGCATTGCAGTGCCTTCCATTTAAGCTACAATATGATTTTGAATCAAATGCGTTGTGAAGATGGAGATCCTGAAAATTTGCTTCGTAATTCATTCTATCAGTTCCAAGCCGACCGTGCCATTCCAAGTCTTGAGGTTAGTTGACGATTGCAGAGGACACATTTTGAAATTAATGGCTTTGGCTAATGTTCTTGTTTGGAGCCAACTTTCCATATTATAAGTTTTGGTTTTTCAAATTCTTGTTTTGATCATCTGGGGGAGGATAGATATTTAATTGGTAAAAATAAATTCTGTTTGAAGGTCTTTTTTTTTTTCATTATCCCCCTCTACATAGACCAAGCGAATACCCAAATAACTCAAAGATGAGAAACCTAGCCCAGGATATCACCTTTGTATCTGACTCAAAGGACCATAAAGATGTCAAGAAGTCACATATAAATAGTGAAAAAAATGGAAATATAGCCATTTAGAGAGTAGTGGACAGTTAAAAAAAATTTGGACTGCAGAGAAGCAGAAGAATTTCTTTATCAACACCCTTTTCCTCTGGAATGTATCTATTGATTTTAATGGACTTAGCCTGCATGAGTTTTTAGCATCTTTTTCATCTTCAAGATAAGTGTATCTCCTGTTTACTTCCTGTGTACTTGAGTTGTGCCTATCAATAAAGTTCTATTGCTTATCAACCAAAAAAAAAGTTCTGACGAAAAAGTTTAGACAGAAAATATGTGTGAGGTTAAGACCTTGCATGGGCCACTCCGTACAGAATGAAAAGATGATCCAACGACAGAAGGGAGAGCATCTTGTGGAAATCTAGGACCTGCATTTCCTTTATCAGATGAACAAATAAAAAGAAAATGATAGGCTTTTCTCTTGTTTTAAATCTTGTATACTTGGGCTTTGCCTATTCTTATTAATATTATCGTTTACTTATCAAAAAAAAATTATCTGATTTTTTTAACTCAATGTTGATGTTAAACAAAGCTTCTCCACTGGTCTTCCTGGTCTGAATTTCAGCCAATATTTCATCCCTGAGATTTTAGACTAAAATGTACCCTTATTCGTTGTATTTGCAGAAACAAGTAAAGGATCTTGAAGAAGAGAGGAATTCAATTATAATTGAAGAAGAAGATAGTTTAAAGAATTATTACGATCTGCTACAGCAGTACAGAAGTTTGAAGAAGGATGTGCGTGATATTGTGTTCTCTCCAAAGTACTGCTTACCTTTCTTGCAGGCTAGAAGGCTCGTGTGTATTGAATGCTCTAGGTCTGAAGAAGTTTCCCCATCTTTCTCTATCAAGGACCCGGTCACATGGGGAGTGATAATAAATTTTGAAAGAGTAAAAAGTGTATCTGAAGGTGAGAACTGTCAATGATTTCTCACTGAACATGGCCATCTTTCTTTTAATTCAAATTCATGAATTATTAAACAATTAATGTGTGGTCCAGATGATGCAAATAGAAAGCCAGAAGATGGAGACTACATAGTGGATATTCTTACAAGATGTGTGGTGAGCAAAGATGGAATTGCGAAAAAAACCATTAAGATTGTCCCATTGAAAGAGCCTGGAGAACCTGTTGTTGTTTCTGTTCCTATCTCCCAGGCAAAGACCCTAATTCTTCTCTGTTGTTTTATGTTGTCAATCTCCAACATGTTGATTAATTTATTTCTATTATTGATAAAGCTTGTTTATTCATTTTTTTTAGATAAGTAAGAAATTTATTAATAAACGTGATTAGGCATAGCCCAAATACACAGGAAGTGTACGTAGAAAAACACCTAATTACAAGCTAACCCTGAAAAACATTACAAAAGTCATTAAAACTAATCCCATCCAAAACAATATTCGTAGCCCAAAGAAAGAAAGTATGATAAAAGAAAGCTCTAATTCCTTCCACTGAACGTTCACTATTTTCAAAACAGCGCCCATTCCTCTCATTCCAAATGCACCACATAAGACAAAGAGGGACCATCTTCCTAATGGTTGCTATCTGACGATTTCCTAGAAGCCCTCTCCAACATGCAAGGAGGTCCACCACCCTATTGGGCATCACCCAAGCAATTCCCACCTTAACAAATACCTCATCCCACAAAGCCTTTTGACACTTCATAATGCAGAAGAAGATGATCCGCCGATTCATCCCATTTTTTGCACATAACTCCAAGCTTGTTTATTCTTTCCATTGAAAGTTGCAGTTGTGATTTATTTTGGGGCTTTCTGAATTTGTTACATTTCAGTTCTTTAGTTATGAAATAGTAATAGCATGAACTGAACTTGGAGTTTATCTGTAACGCCCCAATGGAAGGCCCAAACCACATGGCCTATACTCCAAAAGGACTAGTCAATGATACAATTGGAGCCCTATTGGAACCTTATAAAGAGCAATAACTTCTCCTTCCCAAGCAATGTGGGATCCCATACACCACCTACCTTTAATCTTATCATATGGGGGTATCACAATCTACCCCCCTTAAATTTCCGACGTCTTCGTCGGGCCTGTCTGTTGTAGGTGGCACGGCTCAAGTCCTACATTTCTGGTTGGAATAGGCTCTGATACCATTTGTAATGCCCCAATGGAAGGCCCAAACCACATGGCCTATACTCCAAAAGGACTAGTCAATGATACAATTGGAGCCCCATTGGAACCTTATAAAGAGCAATAACTTCTCCTTCCCAAGCAATGTGGGATCCCATACACCACCTACCTTTAATCTTATCATATGGGGGTATCACATTATTTGTTTTAATTGTTTGATTGTTGAGATGAGTAGCTTTTCCAGTTTATTAACTCGCTAATGTTTTTAAATGGGTGGTCTTTTGGTAAATGCAGAATGGCTGGGTGTTTTGTTTAGAGAGATAATCGAACTGCTCTCTATGATTAAAAGGATTCGCTCTTTAATTGACTCATGCTTTTGTGTCCACTATTCAACTGGCCTTTTTGTTTCCAGAGAAAATAGCATTTGCTTTTCTCTTATGTACTACTGTGATACCTTTACTTTTTTTTATTCTTAAAATTCTTTGTTGACTCCACTGGTTGGTCACTCACTGGAGAATTAATAGCTTCTCATATCATGAACAGATTATTAGTTTGAGTAGTATTCTTATGGTCATACCAAAGGATCTATTGCCCTTGGAAACTCGAGAAAACACACTGAAGAAGGTTTCTGAAGTTATTTCAAGATTTGCAGAAAAAGGGGTACCTCTTCTAGATCCAGAAGAAGATCTGAAGGTATTACTCCAACTTCAGTTTCATGTTCCCATGTGTGCACATATATATATATATCATGAAATTACAACCTGCTTTGCTATGTTTAGATTCAAAGCAGCTCATACAGAAAAGCAGCTCGTAGAATAGAGGCTCTAGAGAGCCTTTTTGACAAGCATGAAATTGCTAAATCTCCCCTTATTGAACAAAAGCTCAAAGTTTTCCACGTGAAGCAAGAATTGGCTGCTAAGATCAAGTTGCTTAAGAAGACAATACGCTCTTCCACTGTGTTGGCCTTTAAAGATGAATTCAAGGCTAGAAAACGGGCACTTCGGAGGCTAGGGTAATGAGACTTTTCTTTACTTCACTTTACTTCTTGCTCTCACACCCATTATTCTCCTTTTTTAGTAGTTTCATGCACAACCTCTATGACGGGACCTCAGTTCTGATAGCAGGATTTCCAACTCTTTTTTGCTTTGATTTTTTGGTATCCTATTATTTTGCTTTTTAATTTTAATCTTTTGGCAACAAAGAAATTTTTTAGATTATTTGTCTATGGTGAGAAGACAATCACGAATTGTAGCCCAAGACTAGTAGTTCTGGCTGAACCTTTTGCACAAACTGGATATTTGATAATTTTCTTGTTACTCTTTGATAACAAGAAAATTATGGAAGGTTTTTAGACGTTCCAAAGATTTACTTTTCCGTGGGCCTTATTAATGAGATGTTATACTAAAATGCTTGGAGTGGATATAATTGCAGATATGTCACAAATGAAGATGTTGTGGGGTTGAAAGGGAGAGTTGCTTGTGAAATCAGTAGTGCGGATGAGTTGACCCTATCAGAGCTTATGTTTAATGGGGTTTTAAAGGACATAACGGTGGAAGAGATGGTTTCTCTACTTTCTTGCTTTGTCTGGCAGGAGAAACTTCAAAATGCTCCAAAGCCTAGGGAAGAACTTGACTCGCTCTTTGTACAGTTACAAGATATAGCTCGTAGGGTTGCCAAAGTTCAGCTTGAGTGCAAGGTAATAATGGAACTTCTTCTTGGTAATGTTCATTTTTTTTATTAGAAGTAACCACTAGCTAGGCATTCTTCATGTATACTTCCTGTGTACCTGGGCTTTGCCTACTTCTATGAATATAATATCTTTGATTACCTATCAAAAAAAAATGTTTTTAGAAGTTTTAACTCAACTCTTTAAGTAACAGAAGAATATTATTATAATTTTATCACACACATGGAATTTGGAACTCAATTTAGATGTTAATTTGGAGTTGAGTGACTCAACGTAAGAGTCGGGTTAAAAGAAACTATGGCTACAAAGAGAATGAAATGCCTCATATTATGCACTCGCAGTTTTCTTTCTTTGTTTTCCTTTTCTTTTTCTCTTTTTAGTCTTTTTTTGGGGGTGGGGGAGGGTTTGGGTTGAGACTGAACTATTGAACTAAAAAACCGAATTACCTACAAGGAGAATTCTTGTGGATTTATTCCCAAGTTAGATACAAGCTAAGCACATTCTCAAAATACTTTGGAAGTGGGGCAACAACTGAAACAAAGATTGTCTAGTGATCAGAGGAGCTGTAATGACACTATACGTGTGATGGTTTTCATCAAATGAGTTTGAAATGGATTTTATTTGTGTCCTGCTATATAGTTAAATCTATTAGGATAGTCTTTTGAGATCATCAGTCAAACCATATGATTCCTAAGCCATATAAATGTCATAAGAGATGGCAATGTCATTATAATGTCTGCAAATACGTTGTTTCAATAACTGAGTTTGGACCTTTATTTTCTAAGGTCCAAATTGATGTGGAGAACTTTGTGAGTTCGTTTCGGCCAGATATCATGGAGGCTGTGTATGCTTGGGCAAAAGGGTCCAAGTTCTATGAGATCATGGAAATTACACAGGTTTTCGAGGGCAGCTTGATCAGGGCAATTCGTAGACTGGAGGAAGTTCTTCAGCAGCTCATACAAGCAGCAAAGTCTATTGGAGAAACTGAGCTTGAATCAAAATTTGAAGAGGCTGTTTCCAAGGTCAAAAGGGATATCGTCTTTGCAGCATCTCTCTACTTGTAGTTTTTACCTGGAGAACAATATATATATGATTTGAGGATGTGGAATTATTATCTGCTGAGGTAATTAGTATTGGGAGATCTCTTTGCGAGGAAAGTGATCTAAAGGTGATTATTTTTAGCGGAAGTTCGGGGCTACACACATCGTGGCAATTTTGGGATTAACCTTAAAAGGTCATATTTCCTTTTCGTTATTCTTTTTTGTTTTATTAGTATTTTTCTTTTGCTAGGAAATGTTAGTGAAGTTATAAAGGAAGATGTAAGGTATAAGAAAATGAAATCAATGAGATAATGTTACTGCAATTTTGGGATCTCTTCTGTGCGCTCGCCGCATGTGCATGTAATTGGTTTGAGCAAACCAAAGTTATATTTTTGCTCTTCCAAACTTTTAAATGTTGAGGTTGACATAATTTGATTATGAGGTTTATGTAGCATTTATGTAGCAAAATCTAGTCGCTTATGCTCTGTAACAATCAAGTTTTAGCGCACACTCAATTCTCTGATCTATCTTTGAGGCATCTCCTCGAATGGTTGTCTAGTAGACTGAGCAGGAGATATCTTCGATGATGTTAACTAGGATTAGATTAACCAAAAATGCAAATAAATAGAACATAAAAACACCAAAACAGAGGAATCTCATCCGTTCCTTGCATTCAAACTAGCTCAACGATTCACAAAATTTCTGGAACTTCCATCAGGACAAAAATTCTTCCCTCCATGGTGGGAAGTTAGGAGATGTGGAGACTTTCTTGGATGCTACTATAAAACTAAGACTAAAATCTATTGGAAGAAAATATTCACTTTTGACAAAACTTTGCTTCTTTTGTGTACGATTTTTCCTATCATCAAGTCGTAAGTGGACTGTCTCATCCTCGACTATGGCGCTGTAGAAAATTGGATAATGATTCTTCTCATGTTGCCTTTAAGCTCTCGGATAAAATCTTGTAGTATTGTTTTTGCTGCTCCAACAATTTAAGACATGTTAAAAGGAGTTGGAAAAAATAAATTGGCCTAGTTAGTGACTCAAGTATCCCCGCACCCGATGGCCCCCCGTTTGGTTACACATATGAGATGAGATGTGATGTTTTAAATAGTAATGAATAAAATATTGTTATAATATAATTTTGTAATATTAATTTTGTATTGGGATTTGAAAAAGTGAAATTGTTTATTATATTTTGTATGGAGATTTGAAAAAGTTGTAATGATAAGTTGAGATGAGATGAGATGAGTTTTTTAGTTTTGTGTAAACAAACAAGGTATCTAAGCAGAGACCAGATCATACCTTATCTGACACGGAATGAGAGATTTTACTCAGAGTTTGCTCAAAATGTGTCGTCTTGATGGTCCATGGAGTTGCATCAGAAGTGCTCTTAGTTGATGTTAGATTCTCTTCAAGAGCAATCATTGCAACTTCATTCATCTGTCATTAGTAGAAATTTAGAAGTTTGGTGCAAAACCCACTACACCAACCCCACTCCCCCCAAGAACATACAAACAGAGGATCAGTTTCAACATCATATAAAAAGATCTATTCAGCATCGACAAACCAGTGCAGCAAGATTAGCTTCACTCAAATTCTCACAAGCCTCCATTCGCCCAATAGCACTCAAATCAACACTGGCATTAATAGGCTTCTTCCTCCCAAGAGCTCTCAATATCAGCCCACGCTCATCCGAACTGGGCAAAGGAACATAAAGAAGTTCACCAAATCTACCAGGCCATAAGACAACATGGTCCATCACCTCAGGTCTGCCAGCATAAATGACAACATGAAGGAATTAATAAGAAGGTAATCATTAGAATGCATTAAAGAATACTAAACAATGAGATTTACCTATTCGTTGCACCGATGACAAAAACACCCCTCCGCTGCGCTGCACCGTCTAACTCTATAAGTAAATGCAGTTTTACACAATGAGGTTAATTTTATCAATATTGGAACATAAATTGCTAAACAGAAAAACATATTGAGTAAAGCAACAGGATTTTGTTTAGGCTCTAAGAAATTATTTGACTTGGTTCAGTAATCTCTCGACAACCCATCCCCCTTCTTTACCACGCTTTGTTGTCAAAGCATCGACCTGCAAATCATGGGGGGAAGAAACAAAATTCTCAAAAAAAAAAATATGGTAATTAATAAGAAACTTTATTCCCAAGAATGGGCAATGCCCAAGTACACAGATCGTATACAAAGGAAATACCTACATCTCTCTAAAAACAAAAGAAAAGCTTATATAAATTCAGGAAGTTAACATCATCCATTACAAGAGTTTTAGCCCATAGACACAAAGTACTAAAGAAAAAACCCCCAAGTTCTCCCATCAAACGTTCTGTCTTGATTATCAAAACTTAATCAAGACAAAATTAAGGACCACAGTGTAAACCATTCAAAAATGTATAATGAATGGAAACCTCATCATGAAACCCATGCTAAAAATCATGTTCTCTGCAACAAGATCCAGCTGCCATTTTTAAACACAACGATTGATATGATCCATTGGAGTTGATCCATACAATGTGAAAAAAAAAAGTTGATGAAATGATTCAGTATATAGCCAGTTGCTTAGCCACCACTCCACATACATATCCACAGCCATTTAATATCCCTTATCATGCAATTCCCAAGTGCAGAACAACCCAAGTGACTTGTATTTGCTTCAAATATGAAAGGATGATAAGAGTAAAACATAGCCCATTTTGGTCAACTTAACATATTCAGAAAGATACATTCAATCTATGAAGCTGTAGAAATGATAAGTGATGTTGTGACCTTTTAATGTCCTGTTACCATTACAAAGCTTTTATACGATGCTAACTTAACTCGTGCAGAAAAATGACTTGGGTTTACAGAATTTTTAGAAAAAAACCCCATGAACTCTCAGATTCAAATTGATAGTTGGAAAAATGAAACTTCCACCTCCTTTTCCAGAGAAACTTAAGACCATGATTATTGAAGAATTTGATGTGCTAGTAAAAGAAACAACTTTCAAGGGTCAGTCAATTTTAATTCTTGAATATCATTGGAAAAGAGTTGCACAAATATTCGCTTATGTCCAATGATGTTAAAGTCAATGGATAGGTTGTCAGGGCATCATAAACTGATTATGATAATTTCCTCTCTCCCTTCTTGTAGACCCCCCCCCCCCCCCCCACCCCCGAATAATACACACAACAAAGTTGATCACAAGATCATAATTCTGTTTTTCCTTTCGTGGGGATTACGAGACTTTCTTGGAACTAGGAGTGTCTTAAATGAGAGAGTAAGAGAACAGAAAGAGAAAATGGGAATTGACATTGTACGCTAATGAGGTAGCATTGATAATAGACAAGCAATGTGAATGTAAATGATTTTCAGAGACGAGAAAGAAAGAAATGTGGGAGTGTGGATGGTCCTACCATCCAGACTTGGAGACAATGATACAACATTAATAGTTTCAAAATGACAATGACATCTACATAACAGGAATAATAAACATTTAGATTGTACATAGAACCACAAACCTCATCAAAGAAAAGTATGCATGGTGAACACGTCCTTGAACGGCTGAATAACGTCCGAACTGCTAGTTCACTTTCTCCAACATATTTATTCAAAAGTTTAGGGCCCTAACCATCAACCAAAAAACCCAAGCACCATGGTAAGGAGTTGAACTCAAAACTTCAGCAAAAACACAAAGTAGGAATACATTTTTTTAAAAAAATTTATATATATAAGTAAAGGAATACATTTATTGTTTTCATGAAGTGCAACTGGATGCTCATTGTATCAATGCCTTAACTACAATATCATAAGGGAGAGATTAAAAAACATAAATATAAAGAAGGGAAATGGAAAATCAAAGAGAATGACCTTGATGCGAATGAAATTGGCTCCTACCTCATTAGCCATAACCTTGGCAATCAGTGGTTTGCCACAACCTGGAGGCCCATATAGCAAAAACCCTGTCTCTAAGTCCACCCCAAATCCCTGAAAGAGATAAATGCATGACATGATCGGACATTTGGCTCAAACGATTAAGGAAGGGACCAAAATTTAAGGGATCATCAAGAAGTAACACTTTAACGATACAAAATATTTTAAGGATACAAAATATGAAGCTCCAAAACATTACAAGGATTATGACAATACTAATGTTGCTTCAAATGCAACGGTTAAAATTAGATAGTAATCATAATTTCAATGATGTCCATTTCCACAAAGAGAGAGATAAATATTTGATTGCGAAAAGATAAATAATTTTTTTTTGATAAGTGAGAAAAGATAAATAATAAATACCTTGTAATTCTCTAGAAATCTTATACGCTGAACTATATACCAGTCAAACTCCTTTCTTAAGGAATCAAAACCACCAACATCGTCCCACTTTATATTAGGAATGGCAGAGAATCCTTCTCTTCTTGACGAGGGTTGGACCATTCGAACTGCATCCTAAAAAACACCAAATAATTTAAGAAAATCAGTAACAAGGACAAAGTAGTAAAATTGCAATTATGTTTTATAGAATTCAAATGCATTCAACATAAGCAGAGCAAGAAGGATACCAATTTTGATCACCAAAAGGTAGAATACAACATGGTAGTAGATGTAAATTGCAAAATGATAAAAATAACAATAAAACAAAACAATACAAAAATATCTCCATTATTACATCCACATGTTCAACTTTTGCACTTAAATTAGAGTGCAAGAGACATGATGGATAATGAAAGCAACAACTAAAACTCAAGGACAAGTACGAATTGCCCTAGGAACATGTGCAAGTGTGTAAATCAAAGGGTGCGCGAGAGCGTGTGTGTTTATAAACAAAGGAAATAAAAAGAAGTCAAGAGCACCTCAAAATCAGCCATTGTGATGGTAAGCTTTTCCATCTCTTCAGGCAACCACAGTTTATGTTAGTTTTTCTTCAAGAGTAATTATTGCTGCTTCATTCATCTTTCATTAGTAGAAATTTAGAAGTTTGGTGTAAAACCCCCTACACCAATCTCCACTCCCCCCAAGAACATACAAACAGAAGATCAGTTTCAACATCATATAAAAAAGATCTATTCAGCATCGACAAACCAGTGCAGCAAGATCAGCTCCACTCAAATTCTCACAAGCCTCCATTCGCCCAATAGCACTCAAATCCATACTGACATCAATAGGCTTCTTCCTCCCAAGAGCTCTCAATATCAGCCCATGCTCATTCAAACTGGGCAAAGGAACGTAAAGAAATTTACAAAATCTACTAGGCCGTAAGACAGTATGGTCCATCACCTCCGGTCTGCCAGCAGAAATGACAACACGAAGGAATTAAGAAGAAGGTAATCATCAGGATGCCTTAAAGAATACTAAACAATGAGATTTACCTATTTGTTGCATCGATGACAAAAACACCCCTCCGCTGCTTTGCACCGTCTAAGTCTATAAGTAACTGCAGTTGTGCACAATGCAGTTAATTTTAACAATATTGGAACATAAATTGCTAAACAGAAAAACGTATTGAGTAAAGCAGCAAGATTTTGTTCAGGCTCTTAAGAAATTATTTGACTTGGTTTAGTAATCTCTCGACAACCCATCCCCCTTCTTTACCATGTTTTGTTGTCAAAGAATCCACCTGCAAATCATGGGGGGAAGAAACAAAATTCTCAAAAAAAATATCATATTTTTTAAGAAACTTTATTTCCAAGAATAGGCAAAGCCCAAGTACACATGACTAATACAAAGGAAATACCTACATCTCTCCGAAAATAAAAGAAAAGCTAATACAAATTCAGGAAGTTTATATCATCCATTATAAGAGTTTTAGCCCACAAACACAGAGTATTAAAGAAAAAACCCACATTCTCTCATCAGACGTTCTGTCTTGATTATCAAAACTTAATCAAGACAAAATTAAGAACCACAGCGTAACCCATTCAAAAATGTATAATGAATGGAAACCTCATCAAGAAACCTATGTTAAAAATCATGTTCTCTACAACAAGATCCAGCTGATATTTTTTAAACGCAATGATTGATTTGATCCATTGGAGTTGCTCAATACTATGTGAAAAGAAAAAAAAGTTGATGAAATGATGCAGTGATATAACTAGTTGGTCAGCCCCCACTCCACATACATATCAACAACCATTTAATATCCCTTATCATGCAATTCTCAAGTGCAAAACAACCCAAGTGACTTTCATTTGCTTCAAATATGAAAGGATGATAGGAGGAAAACATAGCCCATTCGGGGTCAACTTAATATATTCAGAAAGATACATTCAATCTATGAAACTGTAGAATTGATGAGTGATGCTGTGACCTTTTGATGTCATGTTATCTTTACAAAGCTTTGATATGATGCTAACTTAACTCGTGCAGAAAAATGACTTGAGTTTACAGTATTTTTAGAAAAAACACCATGAACTTTCGGATTCAAATTGATAGTTGGAAAAATGAAACTTCCACCTCCTTTTCCAGAAAAAACTTAAGACCATAATTACTGAAAAATTTGATGTGCTAGTAGAAGAAATAACTTTCAAAGGTCAATCAATTTTAGTTCTTGAATATCATTAGAAAAGTATAGCACAAATACTCACTTATGTCCAATGATGTTAAAGTCAATGGATAGGTTGTCTGGGCATCATAAACTGATTAAGATAATTTCTTCTCTCCCTTCTTGTAGAAACCCCCCTACCCCCCCCCCCCCCCCCCCCCCCCCCCCCCCCCCCCCCCCCCCGCAGCGAATAATACACACAATGAAGTTGATCACAAGAACATAATTTTACTTTTCCTTTCGAGGGGATTATCGGACTTTAAAAAAATTGAATTGAGATTTAAAAATTTTGAATTGTATATTATATTTTATATGAAAAGTTGAAAAAATTATAATAATAGCATGAGTTGAATCCAAACAACCCCTTTATACGCCCCTTTATCTCTCATTTCTAAAAAAATAAGTTAGGTTTGGAGTATGAGATGAGACTTAGGTTGGGTTTGTATGTTGGATTGAGTTAAGTTGAGTTGAGTAGAGTTGAATAAAATATTTTTAAAATATTACTTTTAAATAAAATGAGTGTATTGAGATTTGAAAAAGTTAAATTTTAAATATTATAAGTGTATTGGGATTTGAAAAAGTTAAATTTTTTATAGAAATTTGAAAAAATGTATTGGGATTTGAAAAAGGTGTAATGATGAGATGAAATAAGTTAAGAGGAGTTTGGTTTCCAAACGGTAAAATTCTCATATCATCTCATTATTACAATTTTTTCAAATTTCTATATAAAATATAATAAATAATTTAACTTTTTCAAATCACAATTTAATTTTATCAAATCTCAAAATAATAATAATATTAAAATATAATATTTTAAACTTTAATATAAAATAAAAAATTATCATTTAACTCCCTAAACCTAACCAAATATATAATACATCTTACCATTTTATTACTATTCACGTATTTCTTTATTCCATCTCGGCGTCTCCTCTCCATCTCCTCTCATCGAGGCCTTATCGTTTAATTTTTGGGCGGGAAAAAAGCCGATCTCATTTCCCCCTTCTCTCTCTGTATATGGCCGTGAATGTATGATAAATCTGTGGAATCATAGACCAAATCTCTCACTTAGCAATTTAAAGGATGTCGAAGTTCGAGTACCCAATCATGTCGCGCGGTGAGATAGTGGCAATATTGGCGGAGTCCCAGATCGCCAACATATCCGAGCACGATCTCTTTAACCCCAACCCGGATTTCATCTCCGAGCTCTACACCCGTCTCCTCTTCCACATCGACGCTCTCCATGAGTAATTTCCTCTCTTTCTCCTCATCGCTTCTCTTCCACTTAAACCGCAACAATTTGAGTTAGGTTTTTTAAGCATATTTTTAGATGATTGCAAGATGTCACAGAAGATTTATTCTGTACTTTTTTTATTTCTTTTTTCTATTTCTTTTTTCATAAGTTCTGTACTTGTTTGATTAGCTTATACTGATTTTTTTTTTTTTTTTTTTTTTTTTTTTTTTTTTTTCTGTAAACATTTTCATGAATTGGCGGTGGTGTGGAGAGGGGAATTGGGTCCTAATGGTCTGTTTGGTTGCTGTGAAAATGCGAGTGAAAATGAATCGAAATTTAGACTTAGATTTTTACTGTTCATGTAAGTGAGAGTGGAAGTCCCGGCAAAGTGGGAATGTGGAAAATTGATTTGACGTAGCCTTTTTATTTTTATATATATTTCTTTCATTGTTCTCTAATCTTCCTGAATTAGGGAAAATTATACTGAATTGCAGATAGAATAAAAATATATCTTCTTACTATAGCTTCTGAGAACTGAAAGGGAATCTTTGAAAATTAGAGTTTCTATTTTTTTTTTCTTGGCAAAATTGGATTTCGAACTTTGTTTTTTGAGCTCCTAAGCTATTTTCCTTTCGAGTAATGCTAAATATAGTTATAGAGTGTGCAATCTTTGCACATTTCATTTGAAAAAAATGGGGTTTACTATTAAAAAAATGAGTTTTTTATGTGAGTTTGGAGTTTCAGATTTATCCACTTTTTTCAAAGGAGTGCATGAACTTGCACACCTTAGGATAGCAAATATCATTTATCTTTCCTTCATGGGGTTTCTAATTCCGGCAGGGAAGATCATGGGCAACTGGAGTTCGCAGCACTCGAGCAGCTCGAGAACCCGGACTTCCATGTTGAATCTGCTCGGATCATGAAGCTGTACAACAGAATAAAGGAAGTGCTGGCCTCGACAGATTGCCCTAAGAGATTTACCCTCAAAGACCTGATAAGACCGGATACTGACAGGACTGAATTTTTCCTCAGCGCAATTCTCAATTTTGGTCTTCACAGGTAAGTTTTTTGTTCTTGAAGTTTTTCAGCTTTTATGAGGAACCTTGTTATTGATCACCTACACAAGAAAAGGTTGTGAGTTCTTTGACTGAGTTTGTCTCGCATAATAAACTGTGAATTGTTGTAGAGATGATTCTTGATTATTGTTGAGGTTTATACGAATGCAATGAGGATTGGTATATTCGCATTAAGAAACTGTGGTTAATGCCAATTTTCTTATATAAAGATATGATTGTTTAGCAGTGACTCTAGATTTGAGAATGCACATTCATATAGGGAATTCTACGAACAAAATAAAAATATTCTTCTTTTTGAATGTTTAGGAGATGAATTTTGCTGCCTTTAAGTATGAAAATGTAGTTTGCTTTTACAAATGAACTATATATCAGTGGAGTTTGTCTAGTTGGCTCTGAAGCATATTTCTTCTATTTTATCATGGTTCACTCCATTGTGAGATATCTAGTGGAGTAACTTCTTCAGACGGGTTCCTTTGGCTTGGGTCTTACCTAGAAGAGTCATCAACCTTTTTTTTATTCTTTGAGAGGGTTAGGAGGAAGCCCACGCATTATAGCAGTGTGAAAGATGGTTCCTACTTGCTTGGTATAGTATATTTGGAGGGAATGAACGTTTGAGAAGCTCACAACTTTAATTTTTAATGCTCTCTTCCTCTTGAGCCCCAATTGGTTTAACTTTTCATGTTTTTTGTAACCTTCTCAACTTCTAGATACGTGACTTGCTTGTATACATGCTGTGTACCTGGATGTGCCTTTTGTGCAGTTAAATGAAGTTTCATTATTTATTTGTAAAATACTCAGTCCTTTGTTTTCAATCTTAGACGGGCAAAACTGGATTTTTTACGTCCAATTGTGGATGAAGTGAACCTTCTGGAGGAGCAGCAAAGAGAGTGGGAAGCTAAGATATCTCAGGTTCTCTAATATATTCACAGGAATAAATGCTTTAAGATAAGCGTCCACTTATGCTAAATGTTTGCATTGCAGTTGAATGCAGAGATTGAGGACTACAATGAAGCAAGAGAGAGGGAGTTGCCCCTTGTTCAGGAGGTAGATGCAAAAGTTAAAGAATTGCGTCAAACCATTGCAGGACTTAACAATCACCAGATGTCATTGAGAGCTTCTTTTCGCAAGCTGAAGGAGAAGACTGGAGAAATGGATGAGAAGGTCAGGTTATTGAAAATGACTAGATATATTGGTTAAAATCAATTGGGCTATGCCTAGTTCTTATTAATAAAATTATTATTTACTGATAAAAAAATCAATTGCGTAAGAATAATTTTACAAATTTTGGGTCTGCTAGGTCAGCTGAGGTAATTGTTTGTTGTTTGATTTAAATTATAAATTTGGTAGTATCATTCTATTTAACAGTTAATCTAAGAAACAATTTCAGCAATTCTTTGTTTTATGACGAATCAATTGGAAAGATTCTTAGTTTTTGATTGGTTATATCTGCATAATGATATTGGCAAGCATACACACACACACACACACACACACACACAATACATATGTAGTAAGGTATCAACATCCTGCACTAACTGTAATTGGTGAAGTTTCTCTGCATTCAATTGGCTTACTTATTTTTTGAGCAGTGTTTGTATCATCTGCGTCGACCACAATTTTATCTTTCCCAGATTTAATAATTATTTTCTTGTTGTTATATTGTTTGTGCTAATGTGGCAGGTTAATTATTTTGAACCATTACTGTTTTTGCTTTTGTTTTCACGAATTTGTTCACATCTTCCCAGATTTTTCTAGGTCTGAGTTTGTCCTAGTAAATACACAGTATATTTAAAACGTTCTTTGTTGTTATGGAGTTGGCTTTAACAGTTAAGGTCATAATGCTGTATTTGCAAAGAAAGTTTTATATGTTAAACCCATCATGTAGACTGGCTATTCAATTATGAATTCTTATTTTTTACCTGCTATTGTTACCATTGATACAAATTTTCCCGTTTCTTCCAGATTTCCAATGCGGAGTTTGTTCTAGTGCAAAGTGTTCAAGAAAATGCAAACTTACGTTCGAAAATTGTACAATCTCCAGAAAAGTTACAGGTATTGCTTTTTATCTCATGAAGTAAGATATTGCATATCATAGAGGAGATACTAACATTTAACATTTATGCTCATATTGAGATTTTGGAGCCATATACTTATAAAGTTATTCGATTCGTGCTATAGTCAGACACAAACAAACAGGCCTAGTTTATGTTTTGAGTCAGAATTTTGACCTCATTGCAGCATGAAGAACAGAATATGTTTTGAGCCAGAATTTTAACTTATAAAAAAATGTCATATATTTTTCAATTTGTGGATTATGGCGGGTGGGGATTTTACATGGTCTAATGGGAGGGCTTGGTCTAGGCTGGACAGATTTTTGGTGTCTTCTTCTTGAGAAGCACATTTTCCTGATTTATGTCAGAAGAGGCTTCCGATGTTATGTTTGGATCATTATCCTATTATTTTGGACTGTGGGGGCATTAATGGAGGGCATAGGTACTTCAAATATGAAAATATGTGGCTGGAAGATGATGGCTTTGTGGATAGGGTGAGGAGTTGGTGGTCTTTATACCATTTTTCTGGTACTCTGAGTTTTGTTTTGGCTGGGAAACTCAAAGCTTTAAAACAAGACGTGAAGAAGTGGAATGTGGAAATCAAAGGAAGCACCTCTTGGAACAGCGGCAGCTTTTGGAGGATAGGGAGTTGTTTGGGGAAATGTCAGGCGAGGATAAGGAGAGAAAAAGAGGGGTGGTTGCTGATTTAGAGAGGATATGGAGGTTTTTCTCTTGCCATTTTTTCTATATCTTCATTACCCACTCTTTATTTTATCAGCACTAGTATATACATGTCTGCGAATATGGCGTTCTCAACTGGGCCAGTTTTCGTGATTTTCTTGTATCTACTTCTGGTCTGTAACTTGCAACTAGGTGTTCTCTTTGTATACCTCCTGTATACTTGGGCAGTGCCTGTTTACTTCTATCAATAAAATGTTATTTTACCTATAAAAAAATATTGAGTTTTGTGCATGAAGGGTTAAACATGTTACAACTTTTGTGGGAATATCAAGCTTATGTTTTACTTACAAATTCATGATAGAAGTTGGATGCTATATATGATCCTAGATCTCATGTCGTAGTTTTTCAAATAAAGGGCTCTGTGATATTATTCTCGTTTGATGGGCTTTTCGATGATGTATTTTGATTTTTTTAATGTTAATTGTAGTTTAAAGAATTTAAATGGTTTGGACTATCAATTACATGATGTTTTTCTCTTTCTGTTTGGTGTGTTTGTTTCTATATTTCACACACAAAGAGTTTTCTCTCTGCTCTGTTTATCAACACGTAAGTAACTTCTTCACATCTTTGCCTAAAGAGGGCTTTAGAGGAGAAGAAATCAGCTCGGGAGGTGGCAAAGGACGCTGAAAAAATAGCAATACAATCTTATCAGGATAAGAATGCCATTGTTGAGCTTTATACAAAGGTACACTTCCATCAACGACTGTGTTAGTTATTTATTCTCATTGCTTTGCCTACTGGTTTTTTTCATGAACCCATTTATAAATGAACTCTTGCATTTTAACATTTTAAGAAGGCTTACACAAATTTGCCGTAATTCCTAAAATATGTTCTTGGACTTAGAATGCTTGTTCAGTTGTTTTCAGAAAAGCTTCAGAAATTTAATGCCTTCACTGAAGAAAAAGGTTTTACTAATCTGATGTTAACTTCTATTAATTGGATGTTTCATGTGGATATGTTGCGTCTCCTTCGTCATTTATGAATTAGAAGTCAATCAAACTTGTGCTACTTGAGTCCAGTCATTCATGGGAGCTGCAATTTCCAGCACTGGACAAAGAAGTTAACATACCATTCATATGGATGTTAATTTCTTTGCAAAGATTTGCTAAACTCAGAGTTAGTTTGCTGTACTCATGGCCAAATTATCTGATCTATTACTCCAAGGAAAACATAACAATGCACATTTATTGGTAATAGCTATAACATGTAGAGAGTAGTACCTTCAGTGGTATTGCTGTTCTCTGATTTATGGAACCAATTAATCCAAGACTTAGCAGAATCAATATTGGTAAACGTGCAATATATATAATATATATCGGTAAACATGCATGCATGACACAAAATATTCGAGCTTAAATAGAGGCTAACTCATGATTTCTTTGTCCGCCTTTTTCGCAGGTGTTCAAGAAAATGTTCAAACACTTTACCCAGATGCAAGCAATACAAGAACAGGTGAGCATATGCTGGAGCTAGATGTGCTTTGCAGCCAAGTATTAAGAGCTGACAGGTTCTTTGTTGGCCATGGGAAAGGCATTTCTGTGATTTGAATGAATTCTTGATGTCCATAAATAGAAAAGAATTATAAGCTCTTCTATGCTTAAGATACAATCATACTTATAAAAAAAAAAAAAAATTGCTTAAGATACAATCATACTTGAATTTGTTCTTGATCAGGCTTTTGAGTTCTGTATCGTTTATAACATCAACACCTTTAATAGGTAAACTCAGCCAAATCTATTGAAAAGGACTTTAAGGCTTTAAAGGCTAAACTGAGTGATGAGGGAATGCTGGATAAGTCACTTGAGGCTAAATTGGTGGAACGACAAGGCAAAGGTAATTTCTTATCCCGGATACATTCTGTTATGTTGTTTCCTGAAGTAGTATTCGTGAGCTTAAAACCTTTCTCCTTCATCCCCAGTTGAACAGTTGGACGACTTAAGAAAGCAGTTGGAGAAGGAAAGAGACCTAAAATGCGAGGAGGCTACCAAAGAGTTCAATAATACAAAGTCAGAGGTGGAATCTAGGAGACGTGATCTAGAAGCTAGACAAAGGAATGTTGAAGCTGTGGTTGTTGAGGTACTTTGCATCTCCTTTTAATCGTGGACTAAGCCATTTCATATGAAGCTGTCTAATATTTCAGTTTCTTCTATGCTGTAAGGTCGATGCTATAAATTCAAGGGCTAATTCAGTAAAAGAATCTGGAGCAGCTAAAGTGCAGGAGTTAATTAAAAAATCTGAGGAGATTGTGAAAGAGGTGCACTTTATTAGATTCCCTTCTCAGTGTTTATGTCTCTTATGAAATTGAAACTTGCACTGTACCCTTGCATATAAACATGATTTATATCCCGAGTTTGGGTATTGTATGGCCTGGAGTAGGAAATAGATATACACATGAAGTAGACCCTACAGTATTTATAGCTGCCCGAGTGAACTTCTTGGGCAGCATTAAATGCTCATAAATGTTATGGTCATGTGTTTATCTCTATCCCACTCTAGGCTCCATAGTTTGGTCAATAACTCTAGGGAATCCAAATCCTATAGACAGTCTCTGAAAATTAACTAGGTAATCACTTCTTCAGTTTTTCCTTTCTAAGGAGTTGAAGTCCTTCGAAGGAATAACTGGAATTTTATGAATTCTCGGGGATTTAGTAAATCGAATTCGTAAAAGAAACATGCTAGGTTTCAACTTACTACAGAAGGCTTTGTTTTTTAATTTTGGCTAATTAACAATGCGCTTAGGAACTTTTCAAAGACATTCCTGAATTAAAAAATGCTTCTCTATGAATTACTCTTACTTTATAATAAACAGCAAAAGTCTTGAAAAACAAGAGCTTTTTGAATATCAAAACAATAGTTGAAGTCAACCAAGTAGAGCCTAGGATTTCCAAATGCCTGTGTGTTTGAGCATCTTAAATATAACTAGATCAAGCTCCGTCACTGTTTTTTTTCATTCTCAATGAGGAAACAAAAAAACAAAACTTATATTCTTGCTTGTATTGCTTTTGCCAAGTCAGTTGGTTTGGTAACTGTGACTTCCATAATTGTTGAATTGAAAATGGTCCAATGCTGTATGGCTGGTTGCAGTTTCACCACTATGCAAAATCCATTGAGGTCTTGCTGCCAACAATAGAAGCAGAGTCAAATTTTGATTGAGTTGGTATGATTAACCTTCAACCATTATGACATCTATTTTTCTATTTTCGTTTTTACTGCAAAATGCATCTTTTAGTGCCATGCAAAGTTGAATTCTTATATCCTGTGTTACAATAGTACATGTCATCCTTCTCCCATTCTGAAGCTAGCATATATAGGGTTTTAATACGGGGCTTTACTGATTGGATGTCAACACATAGATTGATAATAATATTACATATTTATTTTACCAAGCGACTGCCAACGTTCACGTTGACAATAATGCAAGGCATTTTCTCTGCTCACGATATTTCATCACAAAGACACAATAATAAAGACGTTCGCATAGTATGTAGCAGCGATTATGGTGATGCAACTTGAAGTCCTAACCCAGTAGACCTGAACGAGCACTTGATATGATAAGCATCTTTGTATATATTAAAAAAATAATAATTAAAGAGCTCTTCTGATCATGTATTGTAGATAAGAACATTATTTGGACTTTCCATGTTCTTTTAATTGACAATAATGTTAGTACACCTTTATTTTATTTCCACAAATCTCAACATATATAACCGTTGACAATATTTATACAGCAAACTCATTTTATAACCAATAGTCAACACAAGCTGGCGTTGATAGTAATACAACAAATTTAATTACTTTGTTGGCGAAATGTCTACTAACTGAAAAACATCAATAATACATTTAGTACATGATAGGAATTGATGATAACGATAATGTAACTTAAAGATTTAAAATTTTAATCCAGTACCGAGAGAAGTTTTTCTTCAGTAATATGATCTAATTTCTCTGCCACATTAAGGTATCAAGTAATTCGTCCAATCTCCATTATTGCCTTGGCAAAAAAAATGCTGCATTATCTAAGCCATGGCGAAATAGTGCAGTGTATGATCTAGGATACGCCACTTTTTGCTTTTATTTACATCCAAGCTGCTCATCATGTTATTAAAACTACAGAACTTTAAAATGTCATTTACTGTACCTTTTGCCTCTTCTTCCAGAGAAAATGGACACTCCAAGAACTCAGCTATCCTCTTCAAATGGGTGGTGGGTTGCTTTTTCATTTCCTCCTACTTCAAGAAAAGTATCTTTTGAGCTGGCTTTTCTATATTTTCCTTCCAACAGTTCAAAACATGATCCTAATAGGGACCGAATGGACTCACTCCTCTACAAAACTTATCAAAATCTTCTTCAAGTGAGTCAGCCGTTGAATGCACCCTATTTAGGAAATGCCAAAGTTAAACAAAAGTATCTTTAGGGTTCCTACATACATGCACAATTTTGCATGCTGAGTCCTTCATAGATGTTGGTAGCAAAGCATAAGATAAATGAGTTGAAAATAGTCTTGGAGATTCAAAAGAGTTAGAGGTATGGAAGCTCTATTCTATTGTAGATGGAAAATGCTATATGCAAGCATTGTGGCGCACCCATTGTGCACGAAACATGGCATTGCTACGTATTTTGCATTTTGAAAACAGCGTCTTCTCTCCCATTCTCTTCTCCGACATCGATATACCTCTCACACCTTTTTCTTTGTTTCCTGCAAATTTTTAGCACATTCTATATTCGGTACAGACAATTCTCAAGAGTCAAGACCCTTCTCCATATTTTCTTCCATAAAAGTGCCTTTACCCTTCTTTGTTTTGGCTCTCTAGACTCTAGTCTAAAAGACTTTATGCCCAACCAAAAATTTTCTAGCACGAGTTGATCTACAATTTTGCAAAGAAGAGACTACAATTTTTAATATCACTCAGTTTTTTTTTTCTTTTTTCTTTTCCAGTTTAGTATAAAAAATTCAGAGCTTCCAAATCGGCATCTCTAACCATTTAGGACTAGAGATTTTGGCGTGAGATTTTTTCAGCTTTGGTTTTTCATGGTAAACACTGTTTGTGATTTTGTGAAATGGATTTCATTTGGGTTTGAAATATAATCCCAGTTTGCCTACTCTGCAAGCCGTCAAAGTTCACTGCTTTGATTCCTTATCTCAAACCAGGGTATTGGGAGAAATGTTGAAGAAATCTAAAGTATAACACTTTCTTCAAGATTTTTGTATTCACATATGAAATATTTAAGATTTTTGCTTCGTGGTTGTGCTCTCATATTCTATGGAGGAAAAGAGAAGAATGAGAGATGATTTTGCATAAGGGAGAAGAGGGGAAAACGCAAGTTTTAAAATGCCAAAACTCATCGTTTAATATTGTCACATTGTGTATAGTTGGTGGATGCGCAAGCAGTACACGGCAATGCTTGCGTATAGCATTTTCCATTGTAGATATCTCCATCCAATATGGGCACAAGAGCATGAGAGAAGTTTGTGAGCAAATGATGCTTTTGAAGGCCTGAATAACGCATCCGGTTCACTAAGGTGAACAAGATGGCCTTTAACCAAGTAGCACCGGCTTTGGGAGGGGACACCAAAAGAATATCAGTGTCACGAGCTTGAAAGTGTTTTTGGAATGTTGTAACTCTTGGCATGGATCAAGTTGGGATCCAAAATCCATGGTACTCGCTAAGATGACTTTTATCTATTGCCAAGGAAGATTTGTCGACGTCTTTGAATTCTTTACTCAGCTCATCTTCTTCTAAGTGCTCGAGAAAAATAGTAGAAGAAGCTGATTGAAGTGTGGATATAATTTCAATAGAAATGATAGTACTATTGGGTCTCGCACTTGACTGTTTCTCAACCAATAAACTAATAAACAAAACAAACATGCAATTGAAACAGGAAAGATGGGATCTGTTGGAAGTAGAGGAAGACAAAAACCAGGAAATTCTCCTTCGTTTCTGGTCGGGGAGAGAGTTCCTATTGGTGGAAGAACACAAATTAAAGAACCTGGTCTTCTTTGGCCTTGTATCGCATTAATCATGAATATAATATATATATATATATATATTTTTAAGTACTGTGGGCTGTAGCAATATATATATATCTTCTATATATAAAAAGTGTGTATGTAACGGAAAATTTTGTTTTAACGGTTTTTCTTGTTTTTCCGTTAAAGTTAACACCGTTTGTTTTAACGGTTTGACATATAAAATGAAGACATAAATGTTGAGAAAGATAACATTCAATGTTGTTATATGATTTATTAATCACAATAATTATAATACTTAATAGTTTATATAATAATAAGTAATTAAAGATTAGTTATTATATTTTTCTCTTTCTCCTTAACATATACACGTGTATTATGTGCATAAGGCGTGAATCTCTAAGTATAATATATGTGTATTATACGTTTCATTAATTCAGATTATTGAGTATTTTAAATTTAAAAATCTCATATAATATATAATACAAGTGTGTTTAGTCAAAGTGTTTTTTTTTTCCATGGCAGTAGGACGTAGCTTCCGTTAAGTCATATTCTACATGTGGGCTTGCTATGGTGGGCACGTGATAAAGGCCGTGATTCTTGAGCTAATCAAGAAAGAGTAAATTCGGCCAACAACTTTAAAATATATTTTAGGATTTATATATATGCTATATATAGAAAATATTATACCACAAATTTTATAAAAAGATTATGTTTTAACTTTATGTTGTCCCTGATCGAATCAACCAACAACAAAATAAGAATTTCAATGTTGTCTCTATTGATCGTCTACAGGATGACATAAATTGATGAATTATAATACAAACATCAAGCGACACATATTTTGAACTACCATTTGTGTTAGACTTTTATTAAATTTTTCGTATACATCTTTGCTAAAATTATGGATGTTATAAACATGTATTGGATTATATGATATTTTGAACTAATTTTTTTATTTTTTCCAATATGCCTTAAATTATTAAGTGACATCAATAATTTTTATAAAATATATATTATTTTTTACAAATAATCATTTCATAAAATTAGACAAACGTGCAAATGCTTTGCATGTTGCTCTCACATAGTATATAGATATGCTCCTATCTTTTGGAGTTTTTAAAGAAATTGCCTTTTTTTTCTATTTTTTGTTTTTGTTTTCATCATTCCGCTTGAGCCCCTTTAGCAGAGATCAGTGTGTGCGTTCACCAAATGTGATTCATGAGACTTGAGAGCTTCTTTAAGTAAGCTGATCAAAGGAGAATAATACTAAATTGGAGAAATGGATGAGAATTAGGTGATCGGGTACTTATTGGAAACGACAGATCATCATAAGATTTTTTTTTTTTCGTTTTGTTTTGTAACATCTCTTAATATGTTACAATCACAAGTACGTGATGATTACTTTTCAGCCTGTATTAATTGATTTCAACGTCTTTTTATGATCTCTAGCCCAAAGCTATTAATTAATTTCCAACGAAGAAGTGTGGACATTAAGCGGATCGGAAACAAAAGTTTGATTCTTGCATGTAGTTTGTCTTGTATATACCTTCCAAGTACTCGTGTTATTGTTGAACTGATCAAAATGGCCCAGTGCTGTATGTGTGTATGCATGGACCAATATGCAAAATCTATTGATGATCAAGGTCTTGCTACTAGAAATAGATCGATCGATTGAACGGAGCCAAGTTTTGATTTAGTATACTCTTGTTAGTGATATCAGTTGTATATGAACAAAATTGAGAAAGAAGTGACACCAAAACATCCACAATAAAATTGAAAATACAACATTAATAATGCATTTTATTGGTTCCATGTCGACACACGTACACATGATGATTGACAATAATCTAAAAAATTTACTTTCTCGTGCTAATGCAAACTTACAGTACGTTTACAGGATGCAAGAGATTTATTATTATATTGATCACGACATTCTAGCATAAACATTGACAATAATAAAGACGTTCAAATAATATATAGCAACGATGACGATGATGCAACCTTTGGATGTCCTAAAATATTAGCCCAGTACCATGAAACTTTTCTTTTAAAATGTCATCTAATTTCTTTGACATTTGAGGTGTTAAGTAATTTACCCAATCTCCAACCTCACCTCGGCGAAAAAGGCTTTCGGTCTTCATGTTGTGGGTTGTTCCACTTTTATTCACCTCCAACTTGCTCAAATAATCAAAACTACACAATCTTGAAATATCATTTATCATACCTTTTGTCTCTTCTTCTGAAGAAAATGGACATCCCAAGAACTTGGCTATTCTCTTCAAGTGAGTGGTGGGTTGCTCTTTCAATTCCTCGTATCTCAAGCAGAGTATCCTTTGAGGTTTTTCTAAACTTTCCTTCCAATAGCTCAAAACATGATCCCAATATGGCCCAAAATTACTCACTCCCTGACAAAACTTATCAAAAGTTTCTTCAAACGAATCGGTTGTCGTCCCATTCTTTTCTAGGAAGTGCCAAAGTGACACAAAGGTATCCTTAGGATTCCTATACAAATACACAATCTTACACGTTGAGTCCTTAACAGATGTTGGTAGCAATGTATAAGGTAAATGAGCTGAAAAGAGCCTTGGAGAGGAGGAGGTGAAATCTGGAACCTCCTTTTTATTGTAGAGATGTATGTCCAAGTAGGGCACAAGAATATGAGGATTGTTTGTGAGCAATGGATGTTTTTGAAGGTCTAGATGATGCTTTCGGTTCACTATAGCAAATAAGATAGCCTTCAACCAAGTAGTCCCAACTTTGGGAGGGGTCATCATTAGAATATCAGTCTCATGAGCTTGGAAGTGTTTTTGGAGGGACAAAACTCCCTGCATGAACCTAGTTGGAAACCAAAATCCACAATACTGACTTAGGAAGCCTGCTGTTGGGAGGGAGGATATGAAATCCCCGTATTGATCTGGGGCTATTTTATCTTCTTGCAAGTGGTCGGGAAAAGGTGGATTGAGTGTAGACATGATTCAAGAAGGAAGGGAAGTACAACTTACTAGTATGATCGTGGTTTCGCCTAGCTAAATTGTTATGTACGTGGTTGATATTACAGACGAACCTTGCTACGTACTCTCAATGTTATGGGTATATATAGCCCGATCGAGGAATATATCATCATGTACTTCAACTTCCCAAAACATCCATTGCTCTCAACAAACTCATGTACATGATGCCTGATGGCATTGACGGGGGATGAGATAAAAGACATGTATATATGCGGTGGATATAGAGCTAGTACTACTGCTAGCTGTTCCTGATCTCCAACCACATGATTATATCTCATCTGCACAAATTATTCAGATTTTTTAACCCATGCAGGCATGATGCATTTGATTTTTCTGACCAGTCATATTTTTGGACTCAAGCTGTGTGCTACCATTCTGCATATTTTTGGACCCAAGCTGCATACACTTTCAACAACATTGAAGGACAGTTAGATCTACCGATCGATGATTTGTAAACATAAATTAACGTTGAAAGTAATAAATAGGCCTCCTGTTCGCATATATTATAAGTTTTCATTGGTCATAATATGCACTCTCTAAAACTCGATGCCCAACGCATGCTGCAGCATGAAGACCTAAAATTTTAACCCATGCAGGAAATTTCTCTTTAAATATCGTACGCTCTAATTTATCTGCTATTTGAGATGTGAAGTACGTATACACTACAACAAATATTTATTTCTTGAGAGTTCGAATAAAACATCTGAATTCCTGTTTTATTAAATATGATTTTTATTTTTTTAAAAGAAAAAAAAATTTGGTCAGAAAAGAAAAGTGAAAAACATAATACTAATTAACCTGACCAACAAATTAAATCAAAATCTTATCAAAAGAGTAATATTTGTCATTGTCTGTCAATGATCTTGTGTCATTGATCTACCACCGGCCCCAATGAACAAACATATTCTTGCCGGATTGTTCGTACCTAATACAAACAATGTGATTCACGCATTAACCAATCAATCAACATGGGGCATTGTTAGATGTTCACTGACTACACCAATCAATCAATGTAACAACAAACTTTCTCGACCAACCCCAAATGTAAACGATAGATCTATCGATATTGCACATATTTTGTATTGATTTTTTTAATCGTTTTTATTTAATGTTTGCGGACCCGTCCTATGTATTTATGTGGTTGGATGCACATATTTTGTACTGCTGCCCCCTGATCTCCAGCCAGATAATCTTACGAAAGATTCTGATTTTCGTTTCTACGTTATATATTTATTTTTATTTGGATAATACTAGTATGATTATAAAAAGTGGACATTAATATAAATGAGTTTTTTTTAATTATTTTTTAAATATTATTAATCATTAAAAAAATTAAAAAATATAAATTCACTAATAGTCACTTTCTTAACTATTAAAAATAAATAAATAATAAATAATATAAGAGTGGACACATTTAATAGATATATTTAGTAGTTATATTATTATTTTTTTAATAAATTTATAAAATATAAATGATAAATAGAAGAAAGTGATTTAATTTAATAAGAATAAAATTTAAAAAAAAAAACGATTTAGTCAGTAGGATAGAAATAGTCTTAATTATATCTGTCCCAAGTCGCCTCCACCCCCAAATAAAACAAAACAAATTATTGAGATTTTTGGGCATGCATGTGATCTTTTCTGACCATTTAGATTTTTGGACCCAAGCATGCATGTAATCAAAATATCAATGGCGGACCTACGCTAGTGTGCTAAAGGGCATATGAAAACATAATTCTACGTAAAATACCCCATAGGAATAAAATTAAAAATAAAATAAAATAAAACCTAGTGAACGATATAATCAGCTGGATAGAAAATATTTAATTATATCTCGTCTGCAGCCCCTCCCCAAATAATTCAGATTTTCGAACCCATGAATGAGTGAATACAACAAAATAAAGCGATGGATGAAAAAAATTTGACAGAATCTCTGAGACTCCAAGATCAATGCAGTGTGATTTCTCCGTTGATTATAAGGAAAATGATCCACTTACAACTCTTTTAATAACTTTTTATGTTAAATCAAATACTACAAAATTCTACTTTTTCTTAACAATTACATACTAACTATTGTAATTGCTTCTGATTATCTTCATTTGGTCTTTTTCTTAATTACGCTACCAATTTTTTTCCTTATATAAACTAAGAAGGTTAATGATTATTTATGATCATTAATGAGAAATAGTTTGTGGTGTATGAATGATAAGTAAAAAAACTAATTTAGTTTAGAGGGAATAAAGCAAAAAAATTAAAATTAACAAAAATAGATCTAGGGTGCGGTATAGGCAACTTGATATATAGAAATAGATATATATTTAGTAGGAAGAGAAAGGGGTAGTTGTATTGGGAGCTTGTGTTGTGGTTAAAACTTAAAATAACATCCACTTACGTATACGAGGTGTTAATGTCGTGTTAGAGCACTCCCATTGGTTATTGTAAAACAGACATTTCTTCAAAATATAAAGAAAAGTGCTCAAAAATGCCCTCCATTGGATGTTGTATTTTAAAAATGTTTTACATTTTACTACAGTGTTCACTCTACATGTAGAGGAAACTGTTCAGAAATGTAAAAGTTTTAAATTCATTTCTCTTTCCTCTGTGTGTTGATTTTCTCCATTTATTCAAGTTTCATTTATTTCATTTCAGACCCTCTCCCTCGTTCATCATTCCCACGGTTTCTCTTTATTCAAGTTTGGGTTTATGTTTGCTAGGGCATAGGGCAGTCGTAGGTTTATAACTTATAAATTTGGATCAACTTGTTAAAATAAAACATAATTATATGACAAAATATTGTAAATATCAAAAGATATGAGGATATTTTTGATAGTTAGAGAAAATATTTGAAATGAATAAAAAAGAATAAAAAGTATAATATTTAAATGATATGAAGAAAAAATAGATAAGCTGATGTATGATATATTGTAAAAGTCATTATGTAAAATATAAAAAGTAAGTTTTGATGATGTATTTTAAAGGATAAGATGAAAGAGCTATTGTGAGTGCTCTTATATATGCCTGAACAAGGTACTAGCAATTCGGATCAAGATCTTCACCTGCAAACACAAGGGAGAAAGTGAGCTCGGGATGGCCCGGAAAACTTCTGATGTCTTCATTTGTCTCTCATGTGTATAGTAATGGCTGAAGAATAGCGGAATTCAGAGAAAATTTTTTATACTTAGAAGCCGGCTTTTATATGAGATTTATGGGATATTTTGTACCCCATGTCGGGGGGTTCACATCATTCTCCGTAGTAAATAAATACGAGATTTATCATAGAGTACGTGTATAAGCATTGCACTCTTTTTGAAAAAAAATTAAAATATGAGACATACATGATAAAATCTAATTTTTTAATGGTGAATTCGACAACTTTTTTCCAAAATGCTTAAGCGGCTTTTGTACAGCTAATAACTACATGTATATATCCATCATTACTCTTTAATATTATCCATTTTAGAGTTCCAGACAATATATAACTTCTACATAGATAACTTGATCATGTTATTATCTCTTTCTTCCGTAGAGAGAATTGTGTTTTCTTTTCTTTAAGGTCTTAGACAAAATCCCATCCTTCATGTTTTTAACATACGTATCCTTACTTGCCTAACATCAACAGCAGAGCAACGACTAACGAGCGCAAGTGACCCGTCTTCGTAGAAATTTGTATTTTAGGGAGAGGGATTTTCAACTTTGGTTTTTGAAAATAATATAATTTATTTTAATCATACAAATTGATTTCGTGTAATTTAAATAATTATTATTCGTATAAACAAGTTTGACGGCAAAATTATAATGATTGAGATGGGTTTTTAGGCATGTCCTTAGCTCTGCCCAACCATTCCTTTCATCCTTTGGTGATTGCGCGCCTGTGTGTGTGATTGGATTTGGGGGACAATGCTTGTAGTCTAAAGACAACTAGTTGGGCCTAGCCCAGGAATATAGACAGAAAAAAAGTCACATACGGTAGCACTGTTCTCAAGCCAAGACAACTAACTCGGCCAGCATTAACATTACTACAAACAAATTTAATTAAATTGCTGACGGAATATTGTCAACCAAATTAAAAACATCAATAACGCGTTTAGTACATAATAGGAATTTACGACTGATAACAAAAATGTAACTTAAAAGATTTAAAATTTTAATTCAGTACTATGAAATTTTTGTTCACTAACATGGTCTAATCTCTCTCCTGCTTAGGTGTGAAGTAATTCACTCAATCTCTACCATTACTGCGGTGAAAAAATGACAGGTTGTCTATGCTATGGCGAATAGTATTGTGTTATGATCTGGATATGCCACTTTCCGCTTTTATTCACATTCAAATTGCTCAAGTTATCAAAGCTATAGAACCTTAAAATATCATTTATTGTACATTTTCCCTCTTCTTCAAAAAAAAAAAAAAAAAAGACATTCTAAGAACTCAGCCATTCTTTTTCAATGGGTGGTGGGTTGCTGTTTGGTCTCCTCATATTTCAAGAAAAGCATATTTTGAGCTGGTTTTACTATACTTTCATTCCAACCGCTCAAAACATGAAGAAGCAAAAGATAAAGTCAAAGCATAAGATAAATGAATTGAAAAAAGTCTTGAAGAAGCAAAAGAGTTGAGATCTTAAACCTTTTTTATTCAACATTTATCTCAACTCATTTATGTAAACAAATGAGTAAACACCTAATTATTAGTACATTTACTAAGGGCTAGTTTGGTTGTTAGACTCAACTAATATCAATTCACTTCAGTCTATTTTTAAACTGAGTCTAACATCTAAAACCCAATTATCAAATTACTAAACTTATTTTAACTCAAAATTTCTTTACATATGAGACTTATAATTTTTTTCAACTTAACACCTCTTTATATACGGTATCTCAATTTTTTTTCAACTTATCATAAATATATTTAACATTGTCTTAACATTTAAACACATATAAACCCATCTTAAATGAGTATCACATAATTTTCTCTATCAATTTAACTTATTATTATTTATAACAAATTTAAATCAGCTCAAGTCAATTCAACTTCTATACAGAAGCTAAATATTGGGATCTCAGCTCATATTGTAGTTTAAACTAAAAATTACGTACGTATATGACGAAACAACCGATCATTTTATTTTATTCATAAAAGGATAAAAAGTCCCACTTACCGACGCAGTGAATGATTAATTCGAAAATTAATATTCATTCCTGATCCGTATGCAATAATTATTATTATTATTATTATTATTATTATTATATATTTAGGGTTGGGATTTGAATTCCAGAACTTTTGATAAACCAATCAGACGAAATACCTTTGGCATGATCCGTATGCAATTTTTTTTTTTAAGAAACGTATGCAATTGTTTTGCCATAAAAGTCGCTATCTCTCTTTGAATTTGAGGTTGGGGAAGGTGAGTTAGAGAATACAACATGAGCCGTGCTAAGTACAAGCGGGGAACCAGCCCGCGTACCAATTTGTTTACGTGGATTGTTTCAGTAGTCAAATGCTAATTTCATTAAAAAGAAAAATAAAAAAAAAAAAAAAAAATACGAATAGAAGATAGAAACATCCAAAAAGCAAATGCAAATCTCTCTCTCTCTTAACGTTTGGCCATTCTCTTCTGTACGCGATGGAGAAAGACAAGATTTCGATTTCTTATAGTATTTTCTCAGCAACCAAACAACTTAAACTCTAAAAAACTCAATTTCTAATGCGGAGGTCCCTCCATCTGAGCGGCTCGATAAGTACATGCCAATCTCTCTCTCTCTCTCTCTCTCTCTCTCTCTCTCCTCCAATCTCTCTTTCTCTCTCATCACTCTCACTCCCATGCTCAGTTGCTCAAATGGACGGCAGTATCGCCGCACCACCACAATCCGCTGTCGCACGCTCGCCGTCGCCGATCCATAGCGTCATGTTCTGCTCCGCTGCCTCTCTCCAATCTCTCTTTCTCTCTCATCAATCTCTCTCACTCCCATCCTCAACTGCTCAGATCGACGGGAATGTCGCTGCACCACCGCGATCCGCTGTCGCACACTCGTCGTCACCGATCTATAGCTTCGTCATTCTCTGCTCTGCCACCTCTCTCCAATCTCTTTTTCTCTCTCATCACTCTACATTTTAGATGAAAGGAAAACACTCAGATTCACAGAAGGAAAACGCATGAAAAAACAAGGAAGAAGAAATGAATTTTCACTTCAGATGAAACGTTGTGTTTTATTTTATCCACGTCAGCAATGGTGCGCAAGTCGGTTCACTTTCTGCCTGTAAAAAGACTTTTCCATACAACGTACATTTCTCTCATCGTTACGTGTCAATGTACACCCTTTTTTTTCATCCTAGAAGTATGGGATAATTCTGACCTAGCTATGTTGATTGGGCAGTGCTACCTCTCCCGAGAGATATAGCCCGAATATCTATCGGAGAAGGTAATTTTTTTTTTCATTCATTTTTTTATATTTATATTTTAAAAAATTCACAATATTACTAAAAAATACTTCCTTAATCATTAAGTAAAAAATAAAATAAAAATAAAAATCTTTCGGGACACACTTAGCATTTCTCATGTTGATTTTTTTGGAGTTGAGGATTTTTTTAAAAAAATTCTCCTATACAAAATATTTTTTGCTGGATTTGAGATGTGGGAAAGAAAATTAATTTTGGAGTATAAGATGTTCAATATTATTTTATTTCGTGTCAATATAATTAATTTTAGTTTTTCTATAATCATCGAGATAATACAATCAAAGAAAAGAAAGATTGGTCTAATTGAATATCCAAGAGATCAAGGCAAGAAAGTTTAAAATTCGAGAACGAATTGTCTCCAACCCAGTGAAAATGGTGCAAATTCAAATTGATATGAAAAATCAGTAATTACTTTATCCAGAATCATTTAGAATAATATCAATTATTTTATTTCAAATCATATATTTATACTTATTCTTGCCTTGTTAGTAAAAATTTGTTTTCAAGTTTAGAAGTGATTATGATTTGATCAAATTTTTGATAGGATTCTTTTTTATTTATGTATTAATTTTTTATACAATAATTTAGATTTTTTTATTTTTGAAAAAATCTTCATAATTTTAAATTTTGTAGCTATTTAAGTCTGACTTATGGGTATCATAAAATAATTTCGAATTTTATTATTAATCAATATTATTCAGAGTTTTCTCTGTATTTTAGACAAATCTTATATCTTTTCCCTACAAATTATTTATTAAAATTAGCCTAAAAGATAATCGCTATTATGTCTGGCATCAATTATATTATATATATATATATATACTAGGTGAATGCAATGTGCAATGCACGTTTGCTTAGTTTATATTTAATTTTTTTGGTTAAGAATTAATTTTTTATTAATAAAGATATAATATTTTTGGTTAATTAAATAACTAATGATGTAATGTTTATGTAATTGATAAATAATTACACGTTGTGATATATTAAAAAAGAAGAACATTAATAGAATATATAGCATGGTTCTATAAATAAATATCGCTCATGGTTTTATGAAAGCTGTTTGAGATAATTTTGATTCTAAGATGACGATTCAGCATTTTCCTAATCTTGTACTGCTTCAATAGAGGGGACATTAAACTGCCTATATTTTTTCTCCTTCAGTTTCTCTGGATCTACATAAACTTGAATCTTCTAATTTTTTTTTTAATAATTTATCTACAACGCTCTTAACATATGGTCGATTTTCCTACAAGATAAATTTTGAATAGGTTTACATAATTAATAAAAAACCCAATTATTTTTTAAATAACTCATTATAATAAAACTCAAATTTTGAAGAAAAATTTAAGAGATACCTCTCCAGCATGTTCCATCAATTCAACTGTTGAACAACCAAGTGCCTATTTTGCTACTTCACCACACATAGTAGTAGCTAGCTTTCCAGTATTATCGTCCAGTTCAACATATGCTCTAACACTTTAAATGCGTTGAATATATTAATTTCAATTTGAATAGTGTTAAATTGTAAATTAAATTAGACATTAATTTTAAATTAAAATTATAAGATTCATAACGTGGTTTACAGACCCCTTGGCTTTTGCAATATATACAAACGAAGTTTTCATTGTATTTATATCTGGTTCCTTTATTACAGCCAATGCATGACATGTAATAAAATGTTTGGGTAAAGTCAATTACATTTATTTTCGCTTTTATCCAGAATTTTGCTTTCTACATTAAATCATAATCAGTTTTTGGAATGAATGTTTCTGTAAATATTTTAATTTATTACTAATAAAATAATATTTACCACCATGGTTGTAAACCCTTAATCAACTCTGCAATATCGCAATTTTTCACAATTTCTCGAATATCAACAGATAACAGTGGTGCAGATGGGTATGTCAAGGATCTTGCAATGATACTTTTAATTATCAAATCATTATTCTCCGCCCTTAAAATTCAGAAAAGAAGAATAATGTAAGGAAATGAAATATATAGGTAAATTACATAAATCACATAATTAAGTCTAGTCTAAATGCATTAATATGTAATTGTTAATTTACGAGAATTACCATTGCTTAATTGGAGCTGCCTCAGAAAGAAGAGAATTGATTATAAAGGTACTTGATGGACGTGATGACAGAGACAATCCTTTGTTGAAATTGAGATCAATATTAGTCAAGTACATACAATATAGAAAAATATCTAAGCTGTTTTATTATTATAAATATCATTATATGACTGTAAACGACCCAGATAAAGACAATATCTCAAAGCGGCCCTGCAAGAAAGTTGTGGAATTAAACAGACGTTAAAAAATGAACTTCATGATGGTATAGATGGCAATAAGAAGTATAAAATCATAAGAGAGAAACAAGTGAATAGGTAAAAATCATATACTATGTTATTTTAAGGTATAGAAAAAGTCTATTATCCACGAATATTATGTATGATCAAAATTGTCAATTAGAAACATGTATGCATGTTCAAAGCTGGTGATAAGAATACTCAGAAAGGTGCCTAATTATCAAGTCACACACGAAGAAGCAAGAAAACCTCACTCCTCCCAACCATCCTTTTGAGAGAGCAACATACCTTCGTATTTAAATTATATACCAATGGAAGACTTGCTTGTACTTGCTCAAACGTACAATATGAAATAGGGGACTTCTGAATGTAAGCAAAGGGAAAACTCCAAGTACCAACATCGTTCCTGAGGGTGCACAAACCAATACTTAAATCATGCATCTAATTCTGCTCTACTCTTACAAAAGATAACGGCCTGAACCCTTTTAGGTGCTAAAAGACACCGAAAATGCAAGAAAAACTGACAACAATAGTGATAAAAAATACACACGCACACAAATCCCAGAACATGCCTCGTAGGTCAAGATTCCACCAGAAGAATCAGTTGGCGAATAGTAACATTGGAAACAGCTCCATTGGCAGAGAGAATGCATATTCCTCGAGGACTCGTATGAGAAAATGAAAGAATTTTTCCTCCAACATCCTGTAAGATGAAGTAGAATCTATATTGGGTAAGCACGAGACCATCAGGATTGGCGCAAAGATCCTCAAGTATTATTATCATTCTTATTGTGATTATTATTTTGATAGTTTAAAAAAAAAAACTACATTGAAAAATGATCAGAAAGACAGAGATGGTATTTCGTGTGGGGGTGGCCGCATAATACATGATTTTATCTTCAATACATTACCTCCCCAGTATTAACAGTGACCACGTGCAGTGTGAAGTCCCCTCCTACCGTGCTCGCAAACAATTCACCTTCTCAGATGAACATCCACAGGACCACATGTAAGATAAATTGGGCTAAAACGACCTAAAGCAGCATTTAACATCACAAAGTAACCACTTTTATCACATAAAATTGTACTAATATTACACAAGCACTCAAGATATTTCATACAGAGCATAACTCAAATTTGCATTTCCAAGGATAAATCCCCATCTATTTAATTCCCCCATGCTGGTTATGTACGATTGAATTTTTTTTTGTAATTATGTAAAATTGAAATTAAGATCCAAAGCCTCCACTAATGAAATAAAATAGTACTGTTGAACCTAAGATTTTAAGTTTTGTGTAATTATATATTTACACATGGATTTTGATGATAACAAATGAATTCATAGAATAAAGGAGTCTCAAGCTCAAGTTATCTACACAATGGAGTCAAGCACATCAAGAAACCAAGCATGAGCAAGAAGGGAGCAAGTTCACATTAAAGTCATAGAATAATGTTGTAAATCTCTTTAAAATTCGAAATTAGGATTAAGGCTCAAAAATTAATATTTTATCATAAAGCATTAAAATACATTTTCCACATGTGCATGAATATTTTGAAAATTAAATTTGAAAATTTTGAAAGATAATTGATTGTCATCTTTCACATGTGCATGCCATGATTAAAGGTTTGAACTTTGAAAATATTAAAGATGATTGATTGTCATCTTTCACATGTGCATGTTTTATTTGAATATTTTCAAAAGTGATTGATGCTTTTCTTGACTTATGCAAAAGGAAGATGCCTTTGTTTGAATATTTTGAAAAGTAAAGTGTGCTCCTTTTGTCATATGCAAAAAGTAAAAAATTAGGTTTGAAATTTTTGAAAAGCAAAGTGTGCTCCTTTTGTCATATGCAAAAAGTAAAAAGATTAGGTTTGAAATTTTTGAAAAATGAATGATGATGTTTTTGACATGTGAATCTTTTTAAATTTGAATATGAAGTCTCATATGCCTATAAATAGATCATTTGAGAGCTTCACATTCACAACACCAAGAGCATACAACTCTCATTCAAAGCTTTCATTCTCTCTTCTCTAAGCATTGAGCCTTAACCCTTGTTCATTTTGAGAGATATAGTTTGTGCTTGTATTGTTCTTATTTCACTCATTGAGGAGTGTTTTCTGATATCCTACCCACTATCAATTCTTGTATCAGTAAAAGGGTGTGTACAACCCTTGTGCGTGTAGAAAGTGTTCTACACAGGGAATCGTTGAATCACCACGTGTAAGGTGATTGCAAGTGTAGAGGGTGTTCTACACGGATCCTTTGTAGCGGTGTTGTTCAAAGGTGTAATAGGTTTCTATCTCCACCTGAAGGAGATTGAATAGTGAATTCGGGGATCCTCAAGGGGTAGCTTGAGGCGAGGACGTAGGCAGTGGGGCCGAACCTCGTTAACATACTGAGTTTGCTTCTCTCTTACCCTTACTCTTTATATTTATTGCTATTTCATATTTTGTTTATATTTTATATTGTATATTTGATTTATAATTGTTATTTTTTTTAAATATAACTCAATTCACCCCCCCTCTTGTATTAGTCATCTGGGCAACAAGTACCATCTTTTTTTTCACTTTCTGGATATTTGTGCCAAGAAAATTAGCTAGAAAATAATAATATCAGAAACTTCTGTAGTATATATCTCTACCTAGAATGCCAAATGCAAATACCCATAGATTGTCAATTGAGAAAATGGCCATTTTCTTTGGTTTCTGATCTCACTATATATTTTTTGAAAAAAAGAAGGGAACGAACTGAAGGAGCAGGGGATTGATCGGGAATTAGTCCCAACTCTCTGACCCAGTTTGTGCTATGAACTTGTACAGTGGGGGTACATATATATAGAGGTGGTGGTGCATGCTCCATGCATATTCTTTGTTGCATGAAGAGTGAATGACAATCACTCAGATTTTACCGTAGTACCAAATGCCATGCACCCAACATGCCAACTCAACATAACCTACTTGATACTCTATTAATTTCTATATAGATATATTGCGCCAGACTTATGCACAACACCAAAATGGCTAATTTCCTGGCCTAACTCTCCCTTAGTAGCCCAAGCACTAGCAAGAGCATGCACCATGGTTGAGCCTCCTTCAAGCCTCCTCACTCTCTCAGTTTCTTCACCACTTCCTTCCTCCTACTCAGATGCACCGTGAGCCACCAGTTGCACCACCTAGCCCACTTTTCCTCCACTCTTCCAACCCACACAGCAAGCTCTGTTCTATACAACAAAAACAGGGCATGGTTTCTTCCATTAAGCACGACTCCTCCTCAAACTCCCCAACTACTTGCTTCCCGTGCATGCATCCAGCTTCATCTTCTCCATAAATATTTTACTATTTCATAAATTAACCGACGTGTGCATAATTAATCGACAGCATTTTCTTTACAGAATATGGCCGGACGTCCATGATTAAATGAGAAGTCCAATGTGAATTAAATTTGACTGCGTTAACAATTTTCGTTAAAAACAACCTTTTCCGTTTGACAACTTCCGTTAAAACAATTTTCGTTAAAAACAACCATTTCCGTTTGACAACTTCTGTTAAAACAAGAAATTCTGTTTGATAGACACTTTTTATATATAGAAGATATATGTAAAATTGGGCTTCGAAGTTCAGTTCGATGAGCTTACAATTCTCACTTTAGCCGAAAACATGTTACAAGACCAAAGATATTCTACGTGGCAAATCAGTTAAGAGAATTATAAAAGTAAGTTCATATATCGATGTTGCAAGATATAACAGGTTAAATCTATTAAATATATTTTGATATATTATATCAAGTCCAATAAATTTATAATTTTTTGTAATTATCTTTACAAATCTAGCACTTCTTTGTTAACAATGACTGTCAAGTAGAGCATATTTAGCCCTTTGCTTTCTTATTCTAACGTACAAGCATGCATCTGTTATAAATAAAAAAGTATATATACACATATAACCTTTTTCACAGACTTTTACACGATCCTATTCTAAATTAAACATATTTTATAAAATAAATTATAAAAATATTATTGTTTTATAAAAATACTCTAGTCCCAAAGCCACCAAAAAAAAAATTTAATTGTGTAAAATCATTACTTGTTTAAAAAGTTTAAACTGATAAAAATATATAGATTTTATTATTTATTTTATATCTTAATACTCTCGTTCATAAGTAGGACAGACTCTTTCTCAATGGATGGTCTAATAAATAAAATATTTAATTAAATAGAATATAGAGAACTCGGGAGGGAGTTAGAGAGCCGTCAATGAGAGAGAGGATTTGTAACGTGTGTGGTCTGAAATTGAACAAGACAAAGCAAGTCAGAAGGACAACGAAAGGAAACAAACAAATAATTCAAACATTGTGAAGATAACAAATAATATTATGTGAAGTAGTTGCCTCTTTTCCCCATTTGGTGTTGGTTTCATACAGACATGAGGCCAATAATTGAGTCACTTTTTACAAACTATCCTGATCGTCCATCAAATTTGATTAGTAGATTTGAGAAAAATAAATAGAAGATAGGGTAAGAGAGACCTAGAGAGTTTTTTTTTTTTTTTTAAAGGAGACCTAAAGAGTTGGTGAGACTAGTTGGGATGGACACATCGATATCACAAAAAGTTTGATTTAATGGGATCCAGTTGGATGGATCCCTGTAGAGTATAGTGCGCCACTAGAGCTTATTGTTTAATGGGAAAAATTGTACCGACAGCAGTCACAATACCTTTATTACAGTTTTGGGAGTCTCAGATTACACAATTATATTCGATCTTCTTTATTAAAAAAGATAGATCAGCTAACTTGGCAGATTTCAAAGGCAAAGAATCTGATCTCGATCCCTCTCTCTCTCTCTCTCTCTCTCTCTCATACGTGGAGTGATAACATACCATATGCGGAGTACTGATAATTATTGGCTATAAAATATTTATTTGCTATCCATATGCCGTTGCATGCATGGACGTTTGTGCTGGTACAGTATTGTATGTGGTGGGGGCGCATGCGTAAAATTCATGGAAGGCATGTTTTGCATTTTCATTGTGGCAGACATAATTTTGATATTTCCATCTTTTTGTTGTTTAATGTCATGAGGGCAAGAACTTGAACCCATTTGAGTCGATCGACATTATAAAATAAAATTAAAAAAAAAAACAGTACCATGAAATCATTAATAAATCATCCATTCGCACAAGATATACTACTTTGTTATTGAATTATAGCATCTGTAGAGCTCTTACATCGCTTTGCTTTGTTCTATTTTTGTTGGGGTGTATATAAGATTAGAATCTTTATTCGAATTTCAGGCTTATAATTCACTTGAGAGGTATATAAACATATAAATAAACCCTATACATTTATTGAATATTTAACAATATTATTACAAAAAATTCACTCAAATAACTAGAAATATTATAAAATCTTCAAATCAAGTATTTATTTCTTGTCCACTCATAAATATATACTAGAGTTTCCCTCGTTTGATTACAAAAATTAGAAGAGATGAAAAATATGTTAATAATAATGAGATAATTTGTGAATATTAGTGAAATAGTTTGAGTTAAAATATTTTATGAGATTTTGAAAAATGAGATATAAAAGGTTGAATATAAATATTATAAAATTAAAATATTGTTATAATATAAGTTTTTAATATTATTTTATTTTGAGACTTGAAAAAGTTGATTTTTTTATTATTTAATTTGTTTGAAATTTTGAAAAATTTATAATGACTAGGTCATGATTAGATGAAAATGTAAAAATTCAAAAAATTTTAAATTAGGAAGTGTTTATGTTTGAATGGTGTATGAATGTTAAGATGAAATGAGATGAGATAAAATAGATTGACACTATCTGTCAAACCAAACGAACCAGAATAAAACATCTAAATCCTTATTTTCAAATCCTTTAAATCCCAGTTTTATTTAATGAAAAATTCTACTCATCATGTCTACGCCACACATGATTATTTTAATTTTTTTCCTTACTAATGCGTGCCAGTGAGTAATAGAATTCATTTACTTCAGCAAAAATAAAACAAAACAAAATAAAGTAAAATAAAAGGTAGTACTACTATACCTCTCAATTTGCGCACTTGGTATGCCATCTAAGTACAAATTGTACCCTTTTATTTTTTGCTTTTTATTTCAAATATTTTTTAGACATGTTTAAATACTTTTAAAAAATAAAAAATATCAATACACTAATAGAAACTTCTTTAATTTGTAAGAATTTTATTTTTTTAAAAAAAATTAAATATATAAACGGTCAAAATGAAATAACAAAATAAGAGGGAGCATTATTCATAAAATATATATATATATATATAATATATGATATATAGATAATGAGTCATTCTTACTTGATATGATCTGTAATTTTTAAAAGGAAAGAAAGTCTGATAAAAAAAATAAGGAAAAAGAATACTGATTATTAATTAACCTGTCTAACAAATTAAATAAGAATCTGATCAGCACAGAGAGTATTGGTCTGTCACTTTCTTAGTCATCCATCCTACAAAGGGGCCCAATTAAATGCCATTCACTTACTATACTAACCTTTCTGGATCAACCTAAATATATATTTTTAAGCAAGCAGATTCATAAACTACGGACAATATAATATAACATTCATTTGGCGGGAGTCTTAACCATCATCTCAAAGTAAATAAATACAATACCAATGGAATAGAAAAAGAGGAATCCGAAATCTAAAATTGGCTTCTACGCATTTTCTATTAAAGAGAAGTCATTTGAAGTGGTTTATGAATAATTTGATAAATATATTATTAGATTGTAATGAGATGAGATAATATAAGATAAAAATTAAAAGTTAAATAAAATATTATTAGAATATATTTTTTTATTTTAAAATTTTAAAAAAATTGAATTATTTATTTTATTTTATTTTTTTAATAAAAATTTTAAAAAATTATAATAATTAGATTAAATAAAATAAGATAAAAATTTTGATAAGAGTGAACGTGACAGTCTGGCTGTCTGCCGTCTGGCCTACCCAAAGATGAAAGAACGTCGATTGAAGTTACTCCATCGTACAGCTAAGAATGGGTGCAGGAGGACTGTGTAATAGTAATCATGAAAAGGATGAAAACAGAGCGACTTGTCACGGACTTAGAATTTCTTCACGCGTCCCGTGCGGCCTTAGGAGGTTTTTGCCCTCGCAAAGCTCCTAAGTAAGCCTTCTAAGCGACTCAAGACAAGAGAGAACAACTCTAGAGAGAGAAAGAAGAGAGAGGAGCTCTAGAGAACTTGTTTGCTCTATTGCTTGGTGATTTACACAAGTGAGGAGGTCTCTATTTATAGAGACCTCTTGGTACAAAGAATGGTTAGGATTGTGACACTTGTCACCAATCCAATGGTAAAGAAGTTTCTAGATCACTACTCTAGAATTGTCTATAATGCCCTTTCTAGAACACTACTCTAGAATTGTCTATAAGGCCCTTTCTAGAACACTACTCTAGAATTGTCTATAAGGCCCTTCCCTAAGAGGTTCTACACCATTCTAGAATACTCCACACAATTCTACAACATTACAAAGGATTAGGAGGCTCTAGAAGGTTGTGGGATTCTCTAGAAAAATCTAGGTGGTGACATTCTCCCCCACCAAGTTTCGCGACGTCCTCGACGCGGTGTCTTCATGGAACCTTCGGATGTGATCTTCAAACTGCCACAATGACTCTTTTGGTTCCCAAGTTGTCTCGCTTTCGGGCAATCCCTTTCACTTGATCAAGTATTCTTGGCGTGGCTTATGACTCTTTCGCCTGATGACACGGTCCACCAAGATTTCTTCTACTTCTTTATCAAAAGTGGTAGTTATGCCCAATGGTGCGCGCTTAGACTCTCCTCGTGTTGGCTCCTCTTCATCACCATGGTAAGGCTTCAAACATCTGACATGGAAGACTGGATGAAGCTTGAACTTGGAGGGTAAGTCTAGCTTGTAGGAGACCTTCCCTATTTTCTTGATGATTGGGAAAGGTCCCATAACGTCGTACAAGCCCCTTGTGTAGCTTTCTTGTGAACTTGTGTTGGCTTGACAAGATCTTTACTAACACCAAGTCGCCTATACGATATTCCGCGTGCCTTCTCTTCTGATCAACCCACTTCTTCATCTTCTTGGTTGCTTTGTCTAAGTAGGAGCGGGCCACATCCAGTTGTTTGTTCCAAGACTTAGCAACCTTGAAGGCTGTTGGACAATTTCCCACATAGCTTGTCTCCAATGACTGGGGAGTGAGTGGTTGTTGCCCCATTACAATCTCAAATGGACTTTTGTTTGTGGATTCACTCCTTTGTAAATTATAGGAGAATTGAGCTACATCCAACAATTTAGCCCAATCAGATTGGTTAGCACTTACAAAGTGCCTCAAGTATAACTCCAATAAGACATTCACCCTCTCAGTTTGCCCATCTGTCTGTGGATGAAAGCTGGTGGAGAAGTGTAGGGCAGACCCCATGAGCTTGAATAGTCCCGACCAGAATTTGCCTGTGAAGCGAGGATCGCGATCACTGATGATGCTTTGTGGTAAGCCCCAATACTTCACCACATGCTTGAAGAATAATTTTGCAGTTTCTTCAGCTAGGCAATCTTTAGGAGCCGCTATGAAGGTGGCATACTTGGAGAATCGGTTTACCACCACAATGATAGTACCGCACCCCTCGGATCTAGGTAGAGCCACTATAAAATCCATGCTCACACTTTCCCATGGATGAGAGGGAATTGGTAGTGGTTCTAGTAATCCTGCAGGACTTTGATTCTCCACCTTATTTTGTTGGCACACAAGACAAGTCTTCACTTAGAGTTCCACCTCATCTCTCAATTAAGGCCAATAGTAGGAAGCTTCCAGCAAAGCTCGAGTACGTCGTTGGCCCGGATGTCCAGCCCATAAGGAATCATGGCACTCCTTGATAAGGTTCTTCCGTAGATTTCTCCACTTTGGAACATAGATTCGCCGCCTTATGGTGTAGAGAAGACCGTCCTCTACCCAGAATCTTTTTGTTTTCCCATCCTTGGCCATATTTACCAAGTTTTTGGCTAAGGGATCATGCTCCATACCTTCACGGATTATATCAAGTAGCTCCCCTTGAGCTTGAGTGATAGCAGAAAGTTCACCCTTCCTACTTAGTGCATCAGCAACAAGGTTGGCCTTCCTAGGCTTGTACTCCAAGACATAATCAAATTCTGCCAAGAAGTCTTGCCACCTAGCTTGCTTAGGGGTCAGTTTCTTCTGACTTTGGAAGTAACTAGTGGCAATATTATCCGTTTTTACCACAAAACGGGAGCCAAGCAAATAGTGTCGCCAAACTCTGAGGCAGTGGATGATGGTCGTCATCTCCTTCTCCTGCACAGTGTACCGTCTTTCGGTCTCGTTGAGTTTGCGACTCTCATATGCAATTGGATGTCCCTCTTGCATGAGAACTCCCCCAATGGCAAAGTCTGATGCATCTGATTGCACCTCAAAAGGCTTGGTGCAATCTGGTAGGGCCAAGACCGGTTCCTCCATGATTGCGGTCTTCAGATCATCGAAGGCTTCCTGACACCTTGATGTCCACTCCCATGTTGTTTTTCTTGAGCAAGTCGGTGAGGGGGGATGCTCTTGTAGAGTATCCTTTTATGAATCTTCTATAGTAGTTGACAAGCCCAAGGAAGGATCGAAGCTCGGTAAACTTAGTGGGAGGATCCCACTTCTTGATGGCCTCCACTTTTCCCTCCTCCATGCTAAGTTTTCCACCTTGGATTCTATGACCAAGGAAATGGACTTCATTCAATGCGAACGAGCACTTCTCCCTCTTGACATAGAGTTGGTTTTCCCTTAAGACACGGAAAACAACCCTTAAATGCTCCACATGTTCCTCAAGGGTAGAACTATAGATGACGATATCATCTAGATAGACCACCACAAATTGGTCAAGATAGGGGTGAAAGATCTTGTTCATAAGTGTGCAGAAGGTGGCTGGAGCATTTATGAGGCCAAAGGGCATCACTAGAAACTCATATGCTCCATAGCGAGTTACACAAGTTGTCTTTGCTTCATCTCTTTTCGCAATCCTCACTTGATAATACCCCGATCTTAGATCAAGCTTAGAGAAGTACTTTGCATGGCCCAATTGATCAAATAAATCAGCAATCAAAGGAATGTGGTACTTGTTTTTTATGGTTACCTTATTTAGAGCCCGATAGTCGATGCACAGCCGTAAAGACCCATCATGTTTCTTTTGGAACAACACGGGCGCCCCATATGGTGCCTTGGAGGGTTGAATGAATCCGGCATCAAGTAGCTCCTTGAGTTGCCTCCTTAGTTCTTCAAGCTCTGGAGGCGACATGCGATAAGGTGCCTTGGCGGGTGGTTTGGCACCGAGTTCTATCTCAATCTGATGGTCCACCTCTCTCCTAGGTGGAAGTTTCTTGGGCAACTCTGGGTGCATGACATCCCCATAGTCCTTAAGGACCTTCTGGATCTCCAGAGGTTGAGGGGAGGAAATCTTCACTTCATTTTCCTCCATAGAAGCCAAGTAAGACACCTCGCCCTTCTTCCATCCTTTCTTGAATTGCATGGCGGATAGAAGCTGGGTGGTGATTGGCTTGGACACGGTGGGTATCATGCATGGATCGCCTTCTAAGATGCATACCGAGTTATAATGGGGAAGAGACACTACATTGAACTGTCTCAAGAATTCCATCCCCAACACGATGTTGAAGTCATCCATAGGAGCGACTGAGAAATCCACCGTACCTTTCCAAGTACCAAGTTGTAGCTCCACCCCGTGAGCTATACCATCAAGGGGTTTGTCCTCGGAATTTACGGTCTTCAGCCATCCTTGACCCTTCTTAAGAGGAATCCCTAACCGTGCGGCCTCTTCCTTTTTGATGAAGTTATGAGAAGCTCCTGAGTCGACCATGGCATGACTCTTCTTCTCATTGACGAGTACCTCTACAAACATCAAAGACCCATCCTTAGTGGTTGGCTTCGTGCTTGCCTTGAGGGAGTTGAGAAGTTGTAGACACCCCAAGTGCGACTTTTCTTGAACTTCCTTCTCTTCCAACATGGCATTGAGGGCCTTCCTCTTAGGACAATCTCTAGCCCAATGTGGCCCGTTACAAAGGAAGCAAGCATCCTTAGGCTTTTTGTCATTGGAGTGATCTTTCTTGTCTTCCTTTGATGATGAAGGCTTGTCTCCTCGCTCTTTATACTGTGGGGGCCTAGACCCCTTTGCTTCCCCACCCTTGCCGTGATTATCCTTAGAAGACTTGGGCTTTGAAGAGTTGTCACTCTTATGATACTCAAACTCTTCCAAGGTTTCTGCTACTGTCAGGGCGGTGGAGATCCACGGCGCTTGAGCTCTTGAGCCACCCAAGACTTGAGACCATCAATGAAGTTGAAGAGGAGATCTTCTTTACTCATGTTGGTGATTTGCAGCATGAGAGCAGAAAATTCCTCAACATATTTGCGGATAGAAGAGGTGTGCTTCAACTCCTTCATTCTCTTCCGCGCATGGATAGCCACGTTCTCAGGATAGAATTGCCTTTTAAGCTCACGCTTGAATTCTTCCCAAGAGTCAATGGTGTAGGTACCCTTCTCTATCTCACTATGCTTACGACGCCACCAAGTACCAGCAAGATTAGTAAGGTAGAGAGAGGCAGTACGTACCTTGACACGCTCGTCTTGCATGTTCAAAGCTTCAAAGTAGCGCTCCATGTGCCACATATAGTTGTCTAGTTCTTTGGCATCACGCTTGCCATCGAACTCTTTTGGTTTGGGGGTATCCACCCTTGGTGTCACCATCGTCCCAACTCCAATGGCGCCCCCGTTGGCCACTGCCCGCTTGCACATGGCCCAGTCCGCCCTGGTCTCCTCCAGATCGACGCGGTATTCCTCCATTTGTTCTTGGAGTTTTGTTAGCTCCCCCAAGACCCGGTCTTGGAAAGCAACATTCTCAACATGCTGTGCTTCAATGGTGGGGCTGATGGTGCTTAGAATGGACTCCTTGAGCGATTTAGATTGTCCCTCCAATCCTAGCTCCTCCAAACTTTGCTCCACGACGTCAAGTCGGTCCTTGACATCCGCTACAGCCACCTCCACCCTTGTCACAGAGTTGTCAAGGGTGCTCACCTCCCTGTGAGACTGATCCCATTCCTCCATTTTGGCCAATAACTTAGTCATGGCCCTCTCGATCCCATCGTGACGAGATTCCATAGACAAGGTTGAATCCTTCGACCTCTTGCTCTTTCGTGGCTCCAGGGGCTCCATGGTGATCTCACTTGGATCCGCCATTCCTAGTCCGGAGGCTCTGATACCAACTGTCACGGACTTAGAATTTCTTCACGCGTCCCGTGCGGCCTTAGGAGGTTTTTGCCCTCGCAAAACTCCTAAGTAAGCCTTCTAAGCGACTCAAGACAAGAGAGAACAACTCTAGAGAGAGAAAGAAGAGAGAGGAGCTCTAGAGAACTTGTTTGCTCTATTGCTTGGTGATTTACACAAGTGAGGAGGTCTCTATTTATAGAGACCTCTTGGTACAAAGAATGGTTAGGATTGTGACACTTGTCACCAATCCAATGGTAAAGAAGTTTCTAGATCACTACTCTAGAATTGTCTATAGTGCCCTTTCTAGAACACTACTCTAGAATTGTCTATAAGGCCCTTTCTAGAACACTACTCTAGAATTGTCTATAAGGCCCTTCCCTAAGAGGTTCTACACCATTCTAGAATACTCCACACAATTCTACAACATTACAAAGGATTAGGAGGCTCTAGAAGGTTGTGGGATTCTCTAGAAAAATCTAGGTGGTGACAGACTGCTCCGCAAGGCATAGAGATGAGCAAAATGTCTGGCCTCCTTCAGTTTCACATTTAACGTGACATAAATATTTTGTTACAAATTAATTATTATTTTTATTTATTATTAAAATATAATAAATAATTTAATATCTTTAAATTTTAAAATAAAATTAATAATAAAAATTTAATTATATAAAATAAAATGAGATAAAATAATTTGATTTTGTGTAACCAAATCAACCATAAATGAGCTAGGTGTGGAGTAATGTCTTTTCCAAATATCCATACAGTGTAAATAATATTTTTAATAATATTTTTAAAATACTTTTAACCATTTAAAAAATAAAAATTTATTAATAATCATTTATTTAAAATATAAAAAAATTAAAAATTAAAATATATGAGTTTACATATTTAATACTACAGAACTTAAATTTTGGAGATCAGGAATAGATCAGTGTATACGTACGTCTACAAGATGTCATTTATGAGATCAAGCTTCTTTTCGCATGCGAGCTGATAGAAGGAGAAGAATATATATTGGAGAAATGGATGAGAATTAGGTGACTAGGTTATTGAAAGGAAAACGCTAAATCAAACCATGATTTTTTCCATTCAATTTTACTGTTTATGCATTTTATTTTTTTATTTAATGATAAAAGAAATGATTATTAGTAAAGTTATGTATTTTTTTAATGATTAAGGATATTAAAAAAATATTTAAAACAAAATAATAATAATTTTGTGCTAGCAGTACACCCTTACCCTTACTGTTGGGTTGCCCACTACTAACAGGATTTGAAAAGAGGAGTGCATAAACACACCCTTACCCTTACCCTTGGCTAAAAAGTGTCATTTTATGATCTGGGAGACGCCACTTTCCGCTTTTATTCACATCCAAGTTGCTTAAATTATCAAAACTACACAACCTTGAAATATCATTCACTGTACCTTTTGTCTCTTTTCTGGAGAAAATGGACAATCTAATAACTCAGCTATTCTCTTCAAATAGGCAATGGGTTGCTTTTTCATCTCTTCATACTTCAAGAAAAGCATCTTTCCGCCTTGATTTTGTATGCTTTCCTTCTAACAACTCAAAACATGATCCCAATAAGGACCAAATGGACTCATTCCCATACAAAAGGTTCTTCAAGCGAGGCAGTGGTTGGATACACCCTATTCTGGAAGTGCCAAAGTGATAAAAAAGTATCTTTAGGGTTTCTACATACATACACAATCTTACATGTCGAATCCTTCACAGATGTTGGTAACAAAGCATAAGCTAGCTAGCATTGACATTACTACAACAAATTTAATTAATTGCAGACGGATTGTCTACCAATTTAAAAATATCAATAACGCGTTTGTACATATAGGAATTTACGATTGATAATGATAATGTAACTCAAAGACTTAAAATTTCAATCCAGTACCATGAAATTTTTCTTCAATAATATGGTCTAATCTCTCTGTCATTTGAGGTGTGAAGTAATTCACCCAATCTCCACTATCGCCTTTGCGAAAAAATGACTTGTGGTCTATGCCTTGGCGAAATAGTGTGCTGTGATGTTCTGGGAAACGCCACTTTCCGCTTTTATTTACATCCAAGTTGCTCAAGTTATCAAAGCTACACACTTGTAAAATATCATTTATTGTACCTTTTGCCTCTTCTTTTGGAGAAAATGGACACCCCAAGAACTCAGCGATCCTCTTTAAATGGGTGGTGGGTTGCTCTTTCATTTCCTCATATTTCAAGAAAAGTATCTTTTGAACTTGCTTTTCTATGATTTCCTTCCAATAACTCAAAACATGATCCCAATAAGGACCATATAAACTCACTCCCCTACAGAACTTATCAAAATCTTCTTCAAGTGAGTTAGTGGTTGAATACACCCTATTCATGAAGTGCCAAAGTGATACAAAATTATCTTTAGGATTCCTACAAACATATACAATCTTACACGATGAGCCCTTCACAGATGTTGGTAGCAAATCATAAGGTAAATGAGTTGCAAAAAGTCTTGGAGATGCAAAAGAGTTGAGATCTGGAACCTCTTTTTTATTGTAGATATCTACATCCAGTAGGGGCACAAGAGCATGAGAGATGTTTGTGAGCAAAGGATGTTCTTGAAGGTCTAAATAATGCATCCGGTTCACCAAGGCGAACAGGATGGCCTTAAACCAAGTAGTACCAGCTTTGGGAGGGGTCACCAATAGGATATCAGTCTCACGAGCTTGAAAGTGTTTTTGGAATGCTAGAACTCCTGGCATGGACCATGTTGGGATCCAATATCCATGGTACAGACTGAGTTGGCTTTTCTCCTTCGGCAGGGAACATATGCAGACGTCTTTGCATTCTTGATGTGGTCCATTTTCTTCTAAGTGCTCAAGAATAGCAGAAGAAGAAGATGATTGAAGTGTGGACATAATTTTAATAGAAATGATATTACTATTGAGTCTCTGCTTTGTTTTATGGGCATGCCAAACTTTTTTTTAAAAAAATAATAAATAAATTATAAGGGCAATGTATGTTTTTTTTTTAATTTATATTTTGATATATTTTTAAAAAACCTGTTACTCGTAAATTTATCAAAAAGCACCTTAATTACTTATTATGTGAGGTTATGAAAGTAGGGGTAATTTTCTGACATAATATTTAATGTTTGCATACCCTTCTACATGTGTATGTGGTGAATATAGAGCTAGTACTAGTGCTGTTTTACTCCAAAGCTTGCATGTGCTCTTTAATTCTTTCTTTGTCCATCTTAAATAAAACCATGTGCTATTACAGGTGGTAAACCGTACGTCGTGATCAGTACATTATTATATATCAAGACACATGTTACGTGAGAATGTGCACGTTTTTTTGTTTTTTTCTAAAGTAATTCTCTGACATATATAATATTTAATGTTTGCTGAACCTTTCTATATATTTATATGGTGGATATAGAGCTAGTAGTGCTGCTGCTCCTGATCTCCAACCAGATAATTTTACACTTATTTTTATATGGATAATGTTTTGGTGATTATGAAATGTGCATATTAAATGTGTATATTAGTATAAATGTATTTTTTTAATATTTTTTAAACATTCTTAATAATTAATAAAAAAATAAATAAAATATAAATTTACTAATAGTCACTTCATTGGACCTTAACTATTAAGAAAAAAATAAAAAAATATATAAGTGGGTACATTTAGTAGACATATTTAACACATAGCCATATTATTAATTTTTTTTTCCTCTTAACAATTTGTGATATATGAATAATAAATAGAATAAATTATTTAAATTAATAGGAATAATAATAATAATAATAATAATCAAATCTAGTGTACGATACAGTCAGCTGCATGGATAGAAGAAGTCTAATTATATCTCGTCTGCACCCCCTCCAAATTATTCAGGTTTTTGGACCCAGGCATGCATTGGCCTTTATTTTTACTCTTTTTTATTTTTATTTTTTTTCAATTATTTTTTTAAATTCTTGCATATATAAAAAAAATTTCACAGCATTATTTAAAAACATGTTTCTCTAAATAATAATTAAAAAAATTATCGAGATGCACTTATCGAGATCAGTAGTACTATTCTCATTCTTTAAATGAAAATCTTATCGCATAGAGTATTTGTTGTTGTCTGTCAATTTTGTGTCATTAAAACACCGGTCCCAACTCATTTAATAATCGGCTAAACCAACCTTCCGGGATCAACTCATTTAATTGTTTCCAAAATAATCTGGCTGTCTGGGTGCACTATTGTTTGTTGTCTTGAGATGATATTTAGAGAAATTCTCAATCTTTTCTTCAAGATTATCGGTTAAGGAAAGCAAAACATAGTAGAAAGCATAGCATCGGGTGGACTGATCTGCGGCCAATGAACATCTACAAATCTGCACACTTGTAATGGCGTGAGGCAGCCACACGCCGATGGGAAGAGGATGGGGTGGCCCCGATCTGAAATTTCTCGGCCAGATGAAGCAACTGGAGCGGCACCTGTCTCCGTCGGAGGCTTTGGAGTGCGGCGGCGTGACAAGCCGCGCGTGAGGACAACGCGACGATATTTTTGGCGCGGCTCCGCTTCTTCCCAATAGATCGACGGCTGTAGAAGGCAGTGGTGCGGTGTGTGTAGGCTGAAAGATGCCGGAGAGAAGCAGATTTGACCAAAACCGAGCCATAGGAGAGACGAAGAAAAAAACACTACTTCAAAAGTGTATTCACAGTGTAAAAAGGAAAAGGAGAAGAAGAGGAGCTCTGACGATGACTACCATAAAAATGAAGCTAAGGTGGAGTGTCTCTTTCTAAAAAGCTTTCTGGGAGTTCAATACCTTCATATATGATATAATCAGCTAGCTGGATAGAAAAAGTCTAATTATATCGCAGAAGGCCAATATGCCGAAACCCATTATCAAGATCCACTAACGGGACACTTAGCATTTCTCCTTCACTTAGATTATTCGTCAGGTTAATTAGTATTATTTTTTTCCTTTTCTGACCAGACTTTCTTTCCTTTTAAAAATGCAAACCAATCCCAAGCATATATATGAATGTATGTATAATGTATCTTCCACAAATGGTTTAACACTTTTTGTGATTTGAACGAACAGTTGATATATATGATAAAAATCTTTTGATATAATAAAAAAATTAAAGAGCTCTTATGTACTGAAGATAAGATCATCGTTCTGGACTTCCCATCTCCTTTCAATGGACAATAATATTAGTACAACTTTATTTTAATTTACAAACAAATCTCAACATATATTATCCTCAAGATAATATTCATACAGCAAACCCATTTTATAACCAACCGTCAACACATTTAATACAACGAACTTAATTACTTTCTGACGAAATGTCTAGCCACTAATTAAAAAATATCAACAACAGTACAGTACATATTAGGAATTGATGACAACAATGATATTGTAACTTAAAAGATCACTTAAAATTCAAATCCAGTACCATAAATTTTTTCTTCAATAATATGGTCCAATCTCTCTGTCATATGAGGTGTGAAGTAATTCACCCAATCTCCACTATTGCCTCGGCGAAAATATGACGCGTGGTCTATGCCTTGGCGTAATAGTGCTGTTTCATGATTTGGGATACGAAACCTTCCATTTTTATTCACTTCTAAGTTACTCAAGTTATCAAAACTACACAATCTTACAATATCATTCACAATACCTTTTGCCTCTTCTTCTGGAGAGAATGGGCAATCCAAGAACTCAGCTATTCTTCTCAAATGGGTGGTTGGTTGCTCTTTCATTTCTTCATACTTCAAGAAAAGCATCTTTCGAGCTGGTTTCTCGATGCTTTCCTTCCAACAACTCAAAACATGATCCCAATAAGGGCCAAATAGACTCATTCCCCTACAAAACTTGTCAAAAGCTTCTTCAAGCGAGACGGTGGTTGAATGCACCCTATTGATGTAGTGCCAAAGTGACACAAAAGTATCTTTAGGGTTTCTATATACATACACAATCTTACATGTTGAGTTTTTCACAGATGTTGGTAACAAAGTATAAGGCATATGAGTTGAAAGGAGTCTTGGAGAGGCAGGATTGAGATCTTTGACCTTTTTTTTATTGTACATATCTCCTTCCAATATCGGAACAAGATCATGAGGGAGGTTTGTGAGTAGAGGATGTTCTTGAAGGTTTGGGTAGTGCATCCGGTTCACTAAGGCGAATAAGATAGCCTTTAACCAGGTAGTACCAACTTTGGGAGCAGTCACCAATAAGATATCAGTGTCACGAGCTTGAAATTGTTTTTGTGATGCCATAACTCCTTTCAATGACCAAGTTGGGATCCAAAATCCATGGTACTGACTTAGTTGGCCTATCTCTATGTCGACGTCTTTGCATTCTTGACTTGGTCCATCTTCTTCCAGGTGCTCAAGATCAGTACTAGAAGAAGGTGATTGAAGTGTAGACATAATTTTAAGAGAAATGATAATACTATTGGGTCTCGCTTTGTTTTATTGTTATATATATAGAGAAAATGAACAACCAAGGCATGCCAAAATTACCGAAAAAAAAAATAAAAAAGGCAACGTGGCATTATATTTATCAGGGGAACACTACAAGAAAAACGATTTTGGTTGCGAATACTATTTTTGTCGCAATAAATTGGTCACAAAATGCCGTTTTTCTTGTAGTGGAAATGGAGACATTTTCTTGGTATTTTTCTAATTTTGTTGCTATGATGTATTTGGATGAAGAAAATGATCGGGATTTTGATATGTTTGCTGTCTCGATGATGTTTAAAATCTCTTTTTCAATACCTTGTTTCTTTGGAGCTATAACTCTAGACTTCAATCTATCTCTTGCTCCTAGCTTCTCTTGTATTTATCTTGATTAATACGTGGACCATCACAATTTCTGTATTAATAAAAATATGTTTAATTTATAAAAACAAGTTATGCGTACGCTCTATAAAAATATGTTTATATCTGTACGTAGTCGTCTATAATCAATGGCCAAATGCACAAACTTTAGACACGTACGTTCAATATATTCATATATGCCCAAATAATATCTTTCAAAATATTCTTAATTACATCGCTTTGCCTTGGTTTTGGTTGGGGTTTGCGTTTAAGATTTGGATCTTTTAGAATCTCTATTTGAATTTTAGGCGTAGTATTCACTTGAGAGAGATATAAACATATAAATGAGCCCTACTTATTGAATATTTAACATTATTAAAAGATTCATGATTCTAATAACTAAAAATATTATAAAATCTTGAAATCAAGTATTTATTTCTTCTTCAAAGTATTTATAAAACACCTGTTCATCCCCGTTTTCGAAGTATTTATCTTGGTTTCACAATTTAAACCAGGCCTCAATATGATTTGCAATTTTTAAAAGAAAAAAGGTCTGGTAAAAAAAAAATACTAATTAATCTGACAAATGAATTAAATTAATTATCATATTATACCCAACGAGAGTGTTGATCGAGAGATTCTCCTAATAAAGCTATTTAATCTTTTTATTTTTATTTTTTCATACATTTTTTTTATATCTTTAAATATTTTTTTTAAATTACCATATTATTACAAACTAATTCCTTAATCTTTAAATAAATAATAATAATAATAATAATTGAGATCCATTGCCGGTAACATTTATTGGACATATATAACATTATTTTTAAGGTGGCGCTATACCCACGAGGGTGTAATCTGAATATGGGTCCCGATAAAGTTATTTACTCATTTTTATTTTTATTTTTTTTCAATTATTTTTTTAAATTCTTGCATATATAAAAAAAATTTCACAGCATTATTTAAAAACATGTTTCTCTAAATAATAATTAAAAAAATTATCGAGATGCACTTATCGAGATCAGTAGTACTATTCTTATTCTTAAATGAAAATCTTGTCGCATAGAGTATTTGTTGTTGTCTGTCAATTTTGTGTCATTAAAACACCGGTCCCAACTCATTTAATAATCGGCTAACTAAACCAACCTTCCGGGATCAACTCATTTAATTGTTTCCAAAATAATCTGGCTGTCTGGCCTACCGACATTAATGTCGGTTGAAGTAGGTAGGGCATAGAGGAAAGAAAAATATCTAAGAGAAAAATGATCTACACTGTATTTTTTATAATATTTAATATAATTATTTTTTAAACGAGAAGTACTATTATAAAATAAATTATAAAAATAATATGAATTTACAAAAATATCATCGCCTTAAAACGTAGTTATAAAATAGGTTGAAAAATATATTCTGTGGATGTCATGCTTTATTTAAAAACCCATTACTTCAATCATTTTCTAAGCATATAGTTTTCAAAATGATAAATGGTATTTGTAAGGTTTGGATGTCCAAGTTCTGCCGTACTTTTGTTTTAAAAAATTAGTAAATCTTAAATTCCTATAAAAAAATTAATTTCTTTTATAAGAAATTCTATTTTTCTGAAAAATTAATATTACTGACTTAGGAAGCCATCTGTTGGGAGGGAGGATATGAAGTCCCCGTATTGATCTGGAGTTGGTTCATCTTCTTGCAAGTGATCGGAAAAAGGTGGATCGAGTGTAGCATGATTCAAGAAGGAAGGGAAGTACAACTTACTTGTATGATTGTGCTTTCACCTAGCTAAATTGTTCTGTACGTGGTTGATATTACAGACGAACCTAGCTACTTACTCTCAATGTTTTGGGTATATATAGCCCGATCGAGGTATATATCATCATGTACTTCAACTTCCCAAAACATCCATTTTTCTCAACAAACTCATGTACATGATGCCTGATGGCATTGACAAGGGATGAGATAAATAAGAAATAAATATAAAAATAAAAATATTTAAAAAAAAAACATGTATATTGGGGATTTACTTAGCTTAGTACAATTAAAGAAAATTTATATATAATCTCTCCTTACGAGTCCAATATACACGTTTTTGTTATAAAAGTAGTGGTAATTTTCTGATATAATATTTAGGTCTCGTTTGGTTATACAAACCATCTTATCAATCTTATATAATTATTAAAATTTTTAAACAAAATACAATAAATAATTTAATTTTTTCAAATCTTAAAATAAAAAAAAATATTAAAAAAATTATATTATAATAATATTTTATTCGATAACTTTCAATTTTATCTCATCTCATTTGATTATCATTTGTATAATCAAATGAGGTATTAATATTCGGAGCCTGTCAATAAATGTATATATGTGGTGGATATATATAGACTAGAGCTAGTACTACTGCTAGCTGTTCCTGATCTCCAACCACGTGATTATATCTCATCTACACAAATTATTCAGATTTTTTGACCCATGCATGCATGATGCTTGTGATTTTTCTGACCATTCATATTTTTGGACTCAAGCTGTGTACTACCATTCATATTTTTGGACCCAAGCTGCATACACATTCAACAACATTGAAGGAAGACTTAGATCTTCCGATCGACGATTTGTAAAAATAAATTAACGTTGGAAGTACGTATACACTACAACAAATATTTATTTCTTGTATACTCAATGTAAAAGAGTTCGAATAAAACATCTGAATTCCTGTTTTCAAATCCTTTAAAGTTCAGTTTTATTAAATAGTGATTTTTACTTTTTTAAAAGAAAAAAATGTGGTCAGAAAAGAAGAGTGGAAAAAATAATACTAATTAACCTGACCAACAAATTAAATCAAAATCTTACCAGAAGAGTACTATTTGTCATTAATGTCTGTCAATGATCTTGTGTCATTGATCTACCACCGGCCCCAAAATGTCTTCCACTAACTAAACCCATCTTTCTGGATCAAGGGATCAACACCGATGCGCGTGTACGTAGGGCATTATTGTTTCCAAAATATATACCCAAAGATGAATGAATGTGCGTTGAAGTAAGTAACCAGGGCATACAGGTAAGCAAAATATTTAAAAACCCAATGCTTCAATTATTTTCCAAGCATATTGCTTTGTTTTCAAAATTATAAATGATATTTATAGCATTAAAATGTGTAAGTTTTCTATATATTTTTTTCTTAAAAAAATAGATAAATTTTGAGCTTAAATGAAAAAATTATTTTTTAATAAGAATCATACTTTTTTTCCAAAATAAATATACAAAATTTATACATTTTAAAATTATATTTGACATTACTCTTTCAAAAGAGTTCTGCTACATACAATTATTTTTGTGTATTATTTGTGCAATTTATTAATGTGATTGATCAAAATAATTATTTTATATTAAAAAAGAGTGACGTAACCAATTATATTAATATAATATATAAAAAATATATAAAAATAATTGTATATAAAATTTTTGATTCCAAATAGTTTGACTGTTTGGCGCACCCAAAAGTTGAATAAACGTCGGTCGAAGTAGGTTAGTTAGTAGGTCATATGTATGTGTTAAATCATATAATTCAGTAGACCCCACAAACTCTCCCACTACCTCTTCAGCCACATCAAAAGAGGAAATTGTGCAGCAACTTCAGCATCACATGCCTATTAATAAAGATCAATCGACATCAACATTTGAATCCCACTAATTCAGGATTCTCAACTACTGTATAGACAATTTCACATCTGTCAAATATTCTACATTTGTTAAGTTTAGTTTTTCCTTTCTAGTTTATTTCCTTTCCAACTTACCTTGTACAATTATATATATTTGAAATCTATAGATTGAAGTCTTTGTCTAGGTCAAAACTATTTCTTTGCAAACTTTCTTTTAGTATGCATGTATGTATCTTCCGCAAATGGTTTAACTCTTTTCTTTTTCTTTCTTTTTATTCTTTTCTTTTCCTTGGATGAATTTTTTTGACTGTCTAATGGATTTATTATATCCTTTTGCATTTCAATAAACGAAATTATAATAGTCCTTTCTCATTGGGCAGCAGAATTATGATTTTCCCATCTCATTGCTAAAACGTACAATTAGCAAAACGATTTGCTTTTCTATTTACATTATGAAATCGAGAGAAGGAAAAGATTGGATTATTATAATTAATTATGATATGCTAGAATTATATATAAAACAACTCTAGTGGTCTCTATGGCTTAAATTTTGGAAAGATCAAAAGCTTCTTCAAGTAAGTCTGTGATTACAAGCACCCTATTCATGAAGCGCCAAAGTGACACAAAAATAAGTAAATGAGTTGAAAATAGTCTTGGAGGGACAAAAGAGTTGAGTGAGGATTGTTTGTGAGTAGATGGTGTTGGTAAGATGAAAATTTTGAGTTTTAAGATAAAATATTAAAATATTATATTTTAATATTATTATTGTTTTGGGATTTAAAAAAGTTAAGAAAAAATTAAATTATTTATTATATTTTGTATAGAAATTTGAAAAAATTGTAAAGATGAGATAAGAATTTTAAATTTAAAATAAAAATTTTATGTTGCGGAACCTGTCACGAACTTGAAATTGCATTTGGAATGCTATTACTCCTTCCATGAATAATGTTGGGATTTAAAATCCACGATTTTTACTGAGATAGTCTTTTGTTGGTAGGGAAGATATGTTGACATCTTTGCATTCATGACTCGGCCCATCTTCTTCTAGGAGCTCAAACGCTACAAGAGACATTAGGAAGCTAGTGGTTCTTATGCCAAAATGTAGATGTGTAACACCCCACTCTTTAGGTTTAAGAATAAAATTACTTTGAGAAATTTTCGGAGAAATTGAAGTGCTACTACTCAACCTGATTAAAAAATATATTTGTTTTTTTTATTATTCTAAAGGAAGTGCTAAGTATAAAAATTTCTAATAATAAATAGAGTTGTTTTGAATTAAAATACTGAAATCGAAAATGAGAGTGCGCAGAAACATTTATTAAAATTTTTAAAAGTTCGTGCCAAAAAAATATTAATTTAAAACTTCTGTACATAATCTAGGCCACTATCACATCTCCTTAAATTAAGTTTTATCTTGCAGCCCTACTTTCATAATAAATATCCTGGGGCACAAGAGCATGAGAGATGTTTATAACCTAAGGATATTCTTGAAGGTCTAAATAGCGCATCCGGTTCACCAAGACAAACAAGATGGCCTTAAACCAACTAGTTCCAGGTTTAGGAGGGTCACTAATAGGATATCAGTGTCACTAGCTTGAAAGTGTTTATGGAGTGCTATAAGCCTTAGCATGGACCACGTTGGGATCCAAAATCCATGGTACAGACAGAGTTGGCCTTTTTCCTTTGGCAGAGAAGATATGTCGACGTCTTTCCATTCTTGATTTGGTCCATCTTCTTCCAAGTGTTAAAGAATAGCACTAAAAGAAGGTAATTGAAGTGTGGACATAATTTTATTAGAAATTTGACATTACTATTGAGTCTTTCTTTGTTTTATGATTATCTTTGTAAGGAAAATGAACAACGAAGGCATGCCAAACTTACCAAAATGCATTTTATTTTTTTAATTTTACTTTTTTACTTAATAATGAAGGAATTGTTTTTAAATGAATTTCTGATTTTTTTTTAAAAATATATTTAAATACTTTAAAAAAAAATTGAAATTAAAAAAAAAAAAAGAAAAAAAAAAGAAAAGAAAGCTGATCGGTGTCCGCCTTAAATGACAGCTTGCATGTGCTCTTTAATTCTTTCCCCCCGCCCGGGGGGGACCCAGCTTGCATGTGCTCTTTAATTCTTTCTTTGTCCATCTTAAATAACACCATGTGCTATTTCAGGTGGTAAACCGTACGTCGTGATCAGTAAATTATATATCAAGACACATGTTACATGTCAATGTACACGTTTTTTTTTTCTAAGTTAACTCTGACATACCTTTCAAAAAAAAAATAACTCTGACATATATAATATTTAATGTTTGCGGACCCCTCCTACGTATTTATGTGGTGGATACAGAGCTAGTACTGCTGCCCCTGATCTCCAACCAGATAATCTTGCGAAAGATTCTGCTTTTCGTTTCTACTTTATATTTTTATTTTTATTTGAATAATACTAGGATGATTATTAAAAATAGATATTAATATAAATGAGTTTTTTTAAAAATTATTTTATAAATATTCTTAATCATTAAAAAAAATTAAAAAATTAAATTTATTAATAATCACTTTTTTAACTATTAAAAATAAATAAATAATATATGAATAGACACATTTAATAGATATATTTAGTAATTATATTATTGTTTTTCTTTTTATTTTTTATCTTTTTATTTTTTTCTTAATAAATTTATAATATATAAATAATAAATAGAAGGCAGTCATTTAATTTAATAAGAATAAAATTAAAAAATAAACGATATAGTCGGTAGGATGGAAAAAGTCTTAATTATATCTCGTCTGCAGCGATGTCGCCCCCACCCCAATTATATACAGTTATTTTTATATATTATTTATACATTCTATTAATATGATTGGTTAAATTAATTTTTTTAATATACAACTAATTATATCATTAGAGTACATAAAAAAATATATAAAAATGACTTCACATAAAATTTTTGATAATTCAAAATATCAATGGCAGTCTGGGTTCGATCATTTCCCCAAATCCCCAATATATATATATATATATATATATATATAAGAAACATGTGAAAACATAATTCTACATAAAATACCTCATAGGAATAAAATAAAAAAATAAAACCTAGTGAACGATATAATCAGCTGGATAGAAAAAATTTAATTGTATCTCGTCTGCACCCCCTCCCCAAATAATTCAGATTTTCGGACCCATGCATGAGTGAAGACAACAATATAAAGCGATGCATGTAAAAATTTGACAGAATCTCTGAGACTCCAAGATCGATGCAGTTTCATTTAAAATTAAAAAATAAAATCGACGCAGTTTGATTTCTCCGTTGATTATAAGGAAAATGATCCACTTACTGCTCTTTTAATAACTTATTATTTTAAATCAAATACAACAAAATTTTACTTTTTCTAAACAATTACATACTAACTATTGTAATTGCTTCTGATTGTCTTCATTTGGTCTTTTTCTAATTAATTACACCACCAATTTTTTTACTTATATAAACTAAGAACGTTAATAATTATTTATGATCATTAATGAGAAATAGTTTGTGGTGTATGAATGATGAATAAAAAAATTCATTTAGTTTTGAGAGAATAAAGCAAAAAAATTAAAATTAACAAAAATAGATCTAGTGTGGTATAGGTAGCTTGATATATAGAAATAGATATATATTTAGTAGGAAGAGAAAGGGGTAGTTGTATTGGGAGCTTGTGTTGCGGTTAAAACTTAAAATAACGTCCACTTGCGTATACGAGGTGTTAACATTGTATTTCATATGCCTGAACAAGGTCCTAGCAATTTGGATCGAGATCTTTACCTGCAAACACAAGGGAGAAAGTGGGCTCGGAGTGGTCCGGCAAACTTCTGATGTCTTCATTTGTCTCTTGTGTATATAGTAATGGCTGAAGAACAGCGGAATTCAGAGAGAGTTTTTTGTACTTATAAGTCGGCTTTTATATGAGATTTATGGGATATTTTGTAGCCCATGTCGGGGGGTTGACGTCATTCTCCGTAGTAAATAAATACGAGATTTATCATAAAGTGCGTATATAAGCATTGCACACTCATTTTTGAAAAAAAATAATAATAATAAAATATGAGACATATATAAAAAAATTTAATTTTTTAACTATGAACTTCGACTACTTTTTTCCAAAATGCTTAAGCGGCTTTTGTACAACTAATAACTACATGTATATATCCATCATTAGTCTTTAATATTATCCATTTTAGAGTTCCAGACAATATATAAGTACTTCTACATAGATAACTTGATCATGTTATTATCTCTTTCTTCCGTAGTGAGAATTGTGTTTTCCTTTCTTTAAGGTCTTAGACAAAATCCCATCCTTCATCATTTTAACATATGTATCCTTGCTTGCCTAACATCAGCAGCAGGGCAATGAGCGCAAGTGAGCCGTCTTCGTAGAAATTTGTATTTTAGGGAGAGGGATTTTCAACTTTGGTTTTTGAAAATGATGTAATTTATTTTAATCATAGAAATTGATGTCGTGTATTTTAAATAATTATTATTCGTATAAACAAGTTTGACGGCCAACTTATAATGATTGAGATGGGTTTTTAGGCATGTCCTTAGCTATGCCCAACCATTCTTTTCATCCTCTTGTGATTGCGCGACTTTGTGTGTGATTGGATTTGGGGGACAATGCTTGTAGTCTAAAGACAACTAATTGGGCCTAGCCCAGGAATATAGACAGAAAAAAGTCACATACAGTAGCACTGTTCTCCAGCCAAGACAGCTAACTCGGCCAGCATCGACATTACTATAAACAAATTTAATTAAATTGCTGACGGAATATTGTCTACCATTTTAAAAACATCAATAACGCGTTTAGTATAGGAATTTACGACTGATAACGAAAATTTAACTTAAAAGATTTAAAATTTTAATTCAGTAATATGAAATTTTTGTTCAATAACATGGTCTAATCTCTCTCCTGCTTAGGTGTGAAGTAATTCACTCAATCTCTACCATTAGCTCGGCGAAAAAATGACAGGTTCTCTATGCCTAATTGGCGAAATAGTATTGTGTTATGATCTGAGATACGTCACTTCCCACTTTTATTCACATCCAAATTGCTTAAGTTATCAAAGCTATACAACCTTAAAAAATCATTTATTGTACATTTTGCCTCTTCTTCTAAAAAAAAAAAAATGGATATTCTAAGAAGTCGGCTATTCTCTTTCAATAGGTGGTGGGTTGCTCTTTCGTATCCTCATATTACACGAAGAGCATATTTTGAACTGGTTTTACTATACTTTCATTCCAACAGCTCAAAACATGAAGAAGCAAAAGATAAAGTCAAAGTGTAACATAAATGAATTGAAAAAAGTCTTGAAGTAGCAAAAGAGTTGAGATATGAAATCTTTTTTATTCAACGTTTATCTCAACTCGTTTATGTAAACAAATGAGTAAACACCCAATCATTACATCTACTAAGGGTTAGTTTGGTTGTTAGACTCAACTAATATCAACTCAATTCAGTTTATTTTTAAATTGAGTCTAACATCTAAGACTCAATTATCAAATTACTAAACTTATTTCAACTCAAAATTTATTTACATATATGACTTATTATTTTTTTCAATTTAACACCTCTTTATACATGGCATCTCAATTTTTTTTAACTTCTCATAAATATATCTAACATTGTCTTAACATTTAAATACATATAAATTCATCTTAGATAAATTTCACATAACTTATTTTATCAATTTAATTTATTATTATTAATAAAAAATTCAACTCAACTCAAAGGCAATAAACAAGCTAAATATTGGGATCTCAGCTCATATTGTAGTTTAAACTAAAAATTACGTACGTATAGGACGAAACAACCAATCATTCTATTTTATTCATAAAAGGATAAAAAGTCCCACTTACCGACGCAGTGAATGATTAATTCGAAAATTAATATTCATTCATGATCCGTATGCAATTTATTATTATTATTATTATTATTATTATTATTATTATTATATTTAGGGTTGGGATTCGAATTCCGGGACTTTAAGATAAACCAATCAGACGAAATACCCTTGGCATGATCCGTATGCAATTGTTTTGCCATAAAAGTCGCTGTCTCTCTTTGAAGTGGACGTGGGGAAGGTGAGTTAGAGAATACAATTCTCTCATCGTTACGTGTCAATGTGCACCTTTTTTTTTTTTTTTAATTTTCCTAGAAGTATGGGGTAATTCTGACCTAGCTATGTTGATTGGATAGTGCTATCTCTCCCGAGAGATACAGTCCGAATACCTATAGAAGAAGGTAATTTTTTTTTAATTCATTTTTTTATATTTATATTTATATTTTAAAAAATTCAAAACATCACTAAAAAAAACTTCTTTAATCACTAAGTAAAAAAATAAAAATAAAAATAAAATAAAAATCTTTCGGGACACACTTAGCATTTCTCATGTTATTTTTTTGGAGTTGAAGATTTTTTTTAAAAAAATTCTCCTATACAAAATATTTTTTGCTGGATTTGAGATGTGGGAAAGAAAATTAATTTTAGAGTATAAGATGTTCAATATTATTTTATTTTGTATCAATATAATTAATTTTAATTTTTCTATGATCATCGAGATAATACAATTAAAGAAAAGAAAGATTGGTCTAATTGAACATCCAAGAGATCAAGGCAAAAAAGTTTAAAATTCAAGAACGAATTCTCTCCAACCCAGTGAAAATGGTGCATATTCAAATTGATATGAAAAATCAGTAATTACTTTATCTAGAATCATTCAGAATAATATTAATTATTTTATTTCAAATCATATATTTATACTCATTCTTCTTTTGTTAGTAAAAATTTGCTTTCAAGTTTAGAAGTGATTTTGATTTGACAAAATTTTTGGTAGGATTCTTTTTTATTTACGTATTAATTTTTCATACAATAATTTAGATTTTTTTATTTTTAAAAAAATCTTTATAATTTTGAATTTTGTAACTATTTAAGTCCGACTTATGAGTTTCATAAAATAATTTTGAATTTTATTATTAATCAATGTTATTCAGAGTTTTATCTATATTTTAGACAAATCTTATATATATTTTCCTACAAATTATCTATTAAAATTGGTCTAAAAGATAATCGCTATTCTGTCTGGCATTAATTATATTATATATACATATGTAAAATATATGTGTACGTATGTATATCGGTATATATGTATCTAGCGCAAATGGTTGAACTCTTTTATTCTCTTCTTCTTTTTATCTTTTTCTTTTCCCCTTCTGCATTTCTACGTATGGACCAATCGATAAACCGAATTATGATTTCTCCATCTCATTGCAAGAACAAGCAAAACGAATTTTCTTTTCTGTTTACATTACGAAACCGATTGAGAGAAGGAGAAGGAAAAGAATGAATTAATATTATAATTAAACAACTTAAATTTTGGAGAGAAATAGCAGAGATCAGTAGATGCGTTCACTAGATCATGTCATTCATGAGACTTGTGAGCTTCCTTTGGTAAGCTGATCGAAGGTGAATAATTGGAGAAATTGATGAGAATTAGTTGACCAACCAATTCACTGGCTACACCAATCAATCAACATCAATCTTTCTTGACCAACAAACAAAAATGATGGAGCCATAAAAAAAATTGTGCATATATTTTGTATTGAATGCTTTTATAATTTTTTTTATTTAATAGTTAAGGAATTTTTTTTAATAATTTTGTAATTTTTTTATCTTTAAAAATGTTTAAATGGATTTAAAATATGATTGAAGAAAAAAAAATCAATACGATTCAGTACCTATTAGATACCGAATTTTTTTATGAGAGTAAGGCCTCTTAAATGTGTGTCTATATATATATATATATATATATATATATATATATATATATATATATATATATGTATATAAAGATTTTAAAAAATAGAAAGTTTTATTTAAAGGACATATTAATCGTGCGAAACTACTATTAGTTTACACTTGAAAACCAAAGCAATGAGGAGCACATCTCAAGAAAAGCATCTTTCGAGCCTCGAGGCTTTATGAGCTTTCATTCCAACAATTCAGAATATCATGATCCAAATAGGGTCCGTATGTAACAACTCCCCTGCAAAACTTATCACACGCCTCTTCAAACGATCAAGCGAGTCGTTGGTTATATTCAACCAGTTCTCGAAGTGCCAAGCTGATATAAACAGTTTTTTAGGATTCCTACACATATACACAATCTTACAAGCCGAGTCCTTCACTGATGTTAAAGAGTATCGGAGAGGTAAATGAGTTGAGATCTGGATTCTGGAACCCCTTTTTTGCTGTAGAGAAAGATTTCCAAGAAAGGCCCAAGAGTATTTGGGTTGTTTAATTGTGAGTAGAGGGTGTTGTTGAAGATTTACAAAACTTTTAAAAGCCTCTTCCAGCGAGACAGTGGTTGAATGCACCCTATTCAAGAAGTACCAAAGTGACACAAAAGTGTCTTTGGAGTTTCTATATACATACACAATCTCACAAGTTGAGTCCTTCACAGATGTTGGTAACGAAGTATAAGGTAAATGAGTTGAAAGGAGTCTTGGAGAGGCAGGATTAAGATCTAAGACCCTTTTTATTTTTTTATTTTTTATTTTTATTGTACATATCTCCTTCCAATATCGAAACAAGAGCATGAGGGAGGTTTGTGAGTAGAGGATGTTCTTGAAGGTTTGGGTAGTGCATCCGGTTCACTAAGGCGCTAGGGTGTGTATCCAGATCCGGATATTCGGCCAAAACCGTATCCGGATCTGGATTTCCAAATCTGGGCGGTTATTCGCCCTGATTGAATCTGGACTCAATCCGGATATCCCCATTTTTTTTTTTTTGGCTTAAATTCCGGATATCCGGGTTTTGTAAAACAAAAAAAATCCTAAAAATATCTTTATAAGTTTAAAAAGAAATTATAGCTCTTTTTTTAAAACAAAAATCTAATCTTATATTTAAATTGTCCAGTTTCTTTTTAAAAATAATTAAAACACTTTAAAAGAATTTTATAAAGAAATAAATTGAAGAACAAAATAAATAAAAACGCAAATTAGATAATATTTTTGTTACATCACAATGCAAAACATAAATTTACAAAGAACAAAATAAATAATCAATTACAATCAATTACAACAGCATCAATTACAAAGGGTCTTCCACCTTGATTAAGGTGAAAAATTACAATCCTGAGATTGATTTTGAGAAAAGCTCCATCAATTGCTACGATACATCTGCATCAAGTAATCAAGCATTAATTAGCATCCAACACCATTCTTGTCAAGGGCTTTAACCAAACAATTCAGTGTTGGCAACAGAACCTCCAAGAGGTGTGTGTGCTGTAGCACAAATCCCATGCTTTTGACAGAATTTGACTAAAGAATCACGCTGGAAATAAGGGTGACATTCAAACTGGTTAACTGCATCATTAAATATTTGATCTAATTCATATTTGATCATATTTTTATATTGTTAATTTACAATTTCTTTATAGTCTCATATTTGATCTAATTCATCAGCACCAATACAACCCATTGAAACCAAATTATGCAAACAAATCAAGATGCAAATTCACCAGCATGAGTAGCTCCAGATGATAGGGTATTGTTCCAATTAGCAAGCCTTAAACTGTAGCCATAGTAAAATAGACAACATATTATATATTAAACAGGCCATAATTTTTATTATAGAAAAATAATAAAAATTAAAGTAACAAAGTTGAGAAATCAACTTACCAAACTGAATTGCCTAAGGAAAAATGGCCCATCATCAAACTTATGTAGAGCATTTTCCAAGTGATCAAAAGCTGGACCTGATGCAAGATCCTATAACATTTCCCAGAATAAGTTCAATCCAAAAGAAATAAATGGAGACAAAAAGCTTTTGAGCGAGGGCACAAATGAATTACTCAAATCTTACATCAGGTAAAAGAGAAGGCCCCCAAAGTTGCTGTCTACATATTTAATTAAATCAAGACTCTCTCCAATAACTTTGTCTACATATTTATTAGGAGTTTATTCCATCACATGATCCACTCCACCCCAACCAGCCAAAGGAAAAAGGAAGAACCCCAATTTCATTTATAATTATTGTTTAATTGTGATCTTTGAGAATTCAACAAGTAGCTAGCATTATCGGGGGAAAAAGGATACAAAAATTAACACCTAAACCCCAAGGTTGAAAGTTAAACTTGTTGTATGATCTTCATATAATATTGATATTTTTCTTCCTGGCACTTTCCCCATCTTTAGTGTCAATATCATTCAACTATTTAATATCAACAAATCCTAGAAAGGTTGGATCATATATAGTCACTTTATTCACAGTTATTGCTTGAGGTGTAAAGCACTAATGCAAATATCATATCTACCAAGATCTTAAAAAAGGCCAATATCAACAAAAAGAAAAGCACAAAAGGTGCTACTCATGTGTAAATCCATTACTGCTATTCCATGACAAGCTATATTTAAGGAATACTCGTAGGAAGTAATGATGACCCAACAAGTTTCCATATAAACATCACCATATTGTCTCGGTCTCCAATGTAGAGGGTTCATATTGAAAGTAAAAAAGAGAAGTTGTGATGGATCAACCTAGGATAATATTGTCTAGTACGAATAGATATATAAGAAAAAAAATCGAAGTGGGGGGTTCAAAGAATTGAGCAAATTAAGTTTGTTTTTACTCTTGGGGGTTCACAAGGAGAAACGAAGTATATAATTTTCTTTATCAAAAGGGATTTCAATCCCTTCTCCCCTACTAAGAGCAGAGTCAGCTGGCTTTTGTACTTTATGCTGATCACCTTGTACTTGGTTTAAGATTTTGGGAGAATAGCAAAGAAAGTGAATCATATTTCATGGCGAACCAAACATTTGGGAACAAGAAGATCTCAATCACATCTGATAGATGGTTTTTGGTTGAGATCTGCTTGATATCACCACCTGCAGATAAACTCAAATCTGTATTGTCAACAAACTAGCATACAGCAGCCAAACAATTGATTAAAGAAGTATGTCATGCTTATATCACAATGCAACATAAGAAGGAAAAAAACCAATGGGATATAAATAGCGCAAATAATGCAGACCAATCACAATTAATAAGTATACAGGAACAAGATGCTTGCAGCACATATCAAGTATTATAAAGAAACCTTTTGGACAAGAGATGTGTTTTTGTCCTTTAGAATCTCTGCAACGACCACTTTAATAGCCATTCCTGCATTGACCCTTGGGTCTGATTCCCATTCATCAAGAAAACTTTTATACCTCATATCCATATTTGCATTATGAACAAGTTTCAAATTAAATACAGTGCGAACCCAGATCCCAACCAATATAAACCGGGAAAAAAACTGGAGTATGTGCTGGGTTTTTTTATCATATTTCTCCAAACCCAGATCCAAATCAAAAGGAAGGAAAAAAAATTTTAATGAACGCAGTGGAGAAATAGAGAACTTCAGATTCTCGACATACAACATCCAGATAAATTAATAGCAAGAAAAAAATCAAAAATAGACTAAAGATTAGGGAAAAAAAAAACCAAACCCAGATCTAAACCAGAAAGAAGAGAAAACAAAAAGTTTCATAAACAAAATCACAGCATCTAGAGAGATTAGTAGAGAAAAATCTCACATCCCTAGCAAAAGCCTGTAGCCCCAACTGTAGAAATCCTTTACTTTTTATAGATCTACACATAGAAACTCAAATCTATAAACACAAACTCAGATTTAACTAAAGTGGGCAACGTCCAATGACAGAGGAAAGTTATATACAAACACCAAAACTCATATCTACACACACAACTCAGATCTACACACAAACGCAGATCTATAAACACAAACTCATATCTAGCTAAAGGTGGCAACGGCCAACAAGTAACCAGAAACTATCCGTAAGCAAGTAACGAGAAAAACTTGGGAGAGGAAACTGATATACAAACAGAGAGAGAGAGAGAGAGAGAGAGAGAGAGAGAGAGAGAGAGAGAGAATATCGAGTAACGAGAAAAACTTGGGAGAAGAAAGACATTACCGGACGGTAGCCACTATAGTCACAGACGGCCCAGTTATCGGCGGCGACGGATCCATGTGAGCTAGAGTTAGGGTTTCGCTAGGGGGTGGGAGAGAGGATCGTCGAGGTCTCTCTCTGTTCGTGTGTGTTGTTTTGTTTTTAAAATTAAAACCGGTTACGGATATCCAGTTATAAAACCAGATCTGTAGCCGGATCCCGGCGGATAAGAATTATTTCTTAACCGCCCGGGTGTAATCCGAGTGAATAACCTCCCGGATTCCCCCGGTTTCCGGGTTTTGGATCCGGATCGGGAAAAAAAAAAAATTCCGATCAGGATGAACACCCCTACTAAGGCGAATACGATGGCCTTTAACCAAGTAGTACTAACTTTGGGAGCTGTCACCAATAATATATCAGTGTCACGAGCTTGAAATTATTTTTGTGATGCCATAACTCCTTCCAATGACCAAGTTGGGATTCAAAATCCACGGTACTCACTTAGTTTGGCTTTCTCTATGTCGACATCTTTGCATTCTTGACTTGATCCATCTTCTTCCAGGTGCTCAAGAATAGAAATAGAAGAAGGTGATTGAAGTGTGGACATAATTTTAAGAGAAATGATAATACTATTGGGTCTCGCTTTCTTTTATTGTTATATATATATATATATATATATATATATTGAGAGAGAGAGAGAGAGAGAGAGAGAGAGAGAGAGAGAGAGAGAGAGAGAGAGAGAGAGAGAGAGAGAGAGAACAACCAAGGCGTGCCAAAATTACCAAAAAAAAGAAATAAAAAAGGCAACGTGGCATTATATTTATCAGGGGCAATAGAGACTTTATCTTGGTATTTTTCTAATTTTTTTGCTATGATATGTTTGGATGAAGAAAATGATCGGGATTTTGATATTTTCTCCCTCGAGGATGTTTAAAGTCTCTTTTTCAATACCTTGTTTCTTTGGGTTTCTTTGGAGCTATAACTCTAGACTTCAATCTATCTCTTGCTCCTAGCTTCTAGTTCTCTTGTATTTATATTGATTAATACGTGGACCATCTCAATTTCTGTATTAATAAAAATATGTTTAATTTATAAAACAAGTTATGCATGGGCTCTGTAGTCGTCTATAATGAATGGCCAAATGCACAAACTTTAGACAAGAACGTTCTATATATTCATATATGCCCAAATAGCATCTGTCGAAATATTCTTACATCGCTTTGCTTTGTTGTATTTTGGTTGGGGTTTGCGTTTAAGATTTGGATCTTTTAGAATCTCTATTTGAATTTTAGGCGTAGTATTCACTTGAGAGAGATATAAACATATAAATGAGCCCTACTGTATATTTATTGAATATTTAACATTATTAAAAGATTCATGATTCTAATAACTAAAAATATTATAAATTTTTGAAATCAAGTATTTATTTCTTCTTCACTCTATATACCAGATTAGTTCGAATGAAACATCTGATCATCCCCGTTTTCAAAGTATATATCCTGGTTTCTCTATTTAAATCAGGCCTCAATATGATTTTCAATTTTTAAAAGAAAAAAAGTTTGGTCAGAAAAGAATACTAATTAACCTGACAAACAAATTAAATGAAGGATCGTGTTATACCCACCGAGGGTGTTGTTTGAGAGATTCTCCCAATAAAGCTATTTAATCTTTTTATTTTTATTTTTTTCAAACATTTTTTATATACTTAAATATTTTTAAAAAAATTTACAATATCATTAAAAAATAATTCCTTAATCTTTAAATAAAAAAATAATAATAATATTTGAGATCTATTGTCGGTAACATTCATCGGACATATAACATTATTTTTAAGGTGGTGCTATATCCATACATGGTCCTGATAAGGCTATTTGGCTTTTTTTATTTTGATTTTTTTTTCATTTATTTTTTAATATTCCAATACATATAAAAAAAATTTCACAACATTATTTAAAAACTTGTTTTTTTTAATAAATAAATAAAATTATCGAGATGCATTTGTCGAAATCAGTAGCACTATTCTTATTGTTAAATGAAAACCTTACCACATAGAGTATTAGAGCACTAGTAGTGGGCTCAATAAAACTAAAATATAGCCAAAGAATAGCCAAAATGTGAAAAAAATTCCTACAATGGACTCAACAAAGCTACAGTAAATTTGACCTTCAACCAAATGGCTAGCCAAATTTATTGAGCCAACTTCACTAGCTAAACATTATTTTTAGAATAAAATATTTGTTGAGGAAATGATATGTTTTATAGTGAAAGTATATAACCGTTGGAGAATTATAGCCGTTAAAAAATATAGCCGTTAAAAAATATAGCCGTTGGAGAATTATAGCCGTTACAAAATATAACTGTTAAAAAATATAGCCGTTGGAAAAATTTAGCCGTTAAAAAAAATATCCGTTGAAGAAATATAGCTGTTGAAAATATAACCGTTGGAAAAAATAAGACTAAAAAAATATATCTAACTCATATGATATTCAAATTATAATTAGAATTAAAATATACAAAAAGTTCAAAATCAATATTTTAATAGAATAGTGAAAGATTTGTTGAGCCTATTATTTGGTATTGTAAGAAGTGGCTAGCTAAAATTTGTAAAAGTGAATTCTTTAACTAAATTTTAGTTAAAGAATCTTGAGCCAACTACTAGTGCTCTTATAAGTCACTGTCTGTCACTTTTGTGTTAGACAGTATAGCACTATTCTAACACCGGTTCCAACTTTAATATCATGAGCTAACTAATCTAGTGCATATGGTTGAACTCTTTTATTCTCCTCCTCTTCTTCTTCTTCTTCTTCTTTTTTTTTTTTCATCTGCATTTCTACGTACGACTCAATCGATAAATCGAATTATGATTTTCCCATCTCATTGCAAAAACAAGCATAAATAATTTTCTTTTTTGTTTACATAACCGATCTAGAGAAGGAGAAGGAAAAGAATTGATTAAAATTACAATTAAACAACTTAAATTTTGGAGAGAAATAGCAGAGATTAGTGTGTGCGTTCACAAGATCATGTCATTCATGAGACTTGAGAGCTTCTTTTCGTAAGCTGATCGAAGGAAAATAATTGGAGAACTGGATGAGAACGAGGTGATCGGGTACTAATTGAAAACCACAGATCACATGTCGTTTTCTTTTGCTTTTTCCGTTTCGTTTTGTCATCATAAGTACTCTTAATATGTTACAATCACAAGTACAAAATGATACAGCTTGAACCCCTTTAATTTGTTACAATCACAATCACAAGTACACTATTTTTGTTGGTTGCGAATAGTATTTGTTATAAATTAGTTGCGAATACTATTTTCGTTGCAATAAATTAGTTACAAAAATCCGTTTTTCTTGTAATGACATGGTGATTACTTTTCAGCCTGTATTAATTGATTTCAACGTCCTTTTATTTATTTATTTATTTTTTAAATCTCTAGCTCGAAGCTATTAATTAATTTCCAATGAAGAAATGTGGAAATTAGAAGGATCGGAAACAAAAGTTTGATTCTTGCATGTAGTTTGTCTTGTATATACCTTTAAGTACTCGTGTTATTGTTGAACTGATCAAAATGGCCCAATGCTATCTGTATGTGTGTATGCATGGACCAATATGCAAAATCTATTGATGATCAAGGTCTTGCTACTAGAAATAGATTGATCGATTGAAAGGAGCCAAGTTTTGATTTAGTATTCTGTTGTTAGCGATATTAGATGTATATGAACAAAATTGAGAAACAAGTGACACCAAAACATCCACAATAAAATTGAAAATACAACATTAATAATGCATTTTATTGATTCCATGTCGACACACGTACACATGATGATTGACAATAATTTAACAAATTTACTTACCCATGCTAATGCAAACTTACACGTTTACAGGATGCAAGAGATTTATTATTATATTGATCACAACATTCTAGCATAAACATTGACAATAATAAAGACATCCAAATAATATATAGCAACGATGACGAGGATGCAACCTTTGGATGTCCTAAAATGTTAGCCCAGTACCATGAAACTTTTCTTTAAAAATGTCATCTAATTTCTTTGACATTTGAGGTGTTAAGTAATTTACCCAATCTCCAACCTCACCTCGGCGAAAAAAGCTTTCGGTCTTCACGTTGTGGGTTGTTCCACTTTTATTCACCTCCAACTTGCTCAAATAATCAAAACTACACAATCTTAAAATATCATTTATCATACCTTTTGTCTCTTCTCCTGAAGAAAATGGATATCCCAAGAACTCAGCTATTCTCTTCAAGTGAGTGGTGGGTTGCTCTTTCAATTCCTCATATTTCAAGTAGAGTATCCTTTGAGGTTTTTCTAAACATTCTTTCCAATAACTCAAAACATGATCCCAATATGGTCCCAAGGGATTCACACCCTGACAAAACTTATCAAAAGTTTCTTCAAATGAATCGGTTGTCGTCCCATTCTTTTCCATGAAGTGCCAAAGTGACACAAAGGTATCCTTAGGATTCCTATACAAATACACAATCTTACACGTTGAGTCCTTAATAGATGCTGGTAGCAATGTATAAGGTAAATGAGTTGAAAAGAGCCTTGGAGAGGGGAAGGAGGTGAGATCTGGAACCTCTTTTTTATTGTAGAGATGTATGTCCAAGTAGGGCACAAGAATATGAGGATTGTTTGTGAGCAATGGATGTTTTTGAAGGTCTAGATGATGCTTTCGGTTCACTATAGCAAACAAGATAGCCTTCAACCAAGTAGTCCCAACTTTGGGAGGGGTCATCAATAGAATATCAGTCTCATGAGCTTGGTAGTGTTTTTGGAGGGATAAAACTCCTTGCATGAGCCAAGTTGGAAACCAAAATCCATGGTACTGACTTAGGAAGCCTGCTGTTGGGAGGGAGGATATGAAGTCCCCGTATTGATCTGGGGTTATTTCATCTTCTTGCAAGTGGTCGGGAAAAGGTGGATCGAGTGTAGACATGATTCAAGAAGGAAGGGAAGTACAAAGTACTGACAAAGTAGTATGATCGTGGTTTCACCTAAATGTTCTGTACGTGGTTGATATTACAGATGAACCTAGCTATTCTCAATGTTATGGGTATATATAGCCCGATCGAGGTATATAACCTACAAATTTATAAATTTATAATTTTTTGTAATTATCTTTACAAATCTAGCACTTCTTTGCTAACAATGACCGTCAAGTAGAGCATATTTAGCCCTTTACTTTCTTATTCTAACCTACAGGCATGCATCTGTTATAAATAAAAAAGTATATATACACATATAACATTTTTCACAGACTTTTACACAATCCTATTCTAAATTAAACATATTTTATAAAATAAATTATAAAAATATTATTATTTTATAAAAATACTCTAGTCCCAAAGCCACCAAAAAAAAGTTTAATTGTGTAAAATTATTACTTGTCTAAAAAGTTTAAACTGATAAAAATATGTAAATTTTATTATTTATTTTATATCTTAATACTCTCGTTCACGTTTGGGATAGACTCTTTCTCAATAGGTGGTCTAAAAAATGAAATATTTAATTAAATAGAATATAGAGAACTCGAGAGGGAGAGAGCCGTCAATGAGAGAGAGGATCTATAACGTGTGTGGTCTGAAATTGAACAAGACAAAGCAAGTCAGAAGGATAACGAAGGGAAACAAAGAAATAATTCAAACATTGTGATAACAAATAATATTATGTGAAGTAGTTGCCTCTTTTCCCCATTTGGTGTTGCTTTCATACAGACATGAGGCCAATAGTTGAGTCACTTTTTGCAAACTATCCTGATTGTCCATCAAATTTGGTTAGTAGATTTGAGAAAAATAAATAGAAGATAGGGTAAGGAGACCTAGAGCGTTGGTGAGATTAGTTGGGATGGAAACATCGATATCACAAAAAGTTTGATTTAATAGGATCCAGTTGGATGGATCCCTATAGAGTATAGTGCGCCACTAGAGCTTATTGTTTAATGGGAAAAATTGTACCGACAGCAGTCACAACACCTTTATTAAAGTTTGGGGACTCTCAGATTACACAATTATATTCGACCTTCTGTATTAAAATAGATAGATCAGCTAACTTGGCAGATTTCGAAGGCAATGAATCTGATCTCTCTCTCTCTCTCTCTCATACGTGGAGTGATAACATACCATTTGCGGAGTGATAATTATTGGAAATAAAATATTTATTTGCCATCCTTATGCTGTTGCATGCATGGACGTTTGTGCTGGTACAGTATTGTATGTGGTGGGGGCGCATGCGTAAAATTCATGGAAGGCATGTTTTGCATTTTCATTGTGGCAGACATAATTTTTGAGATTTCCATCTTTTTGTTGTTTAATGTCATGAGGGCAAGAACTTGAACCAATTTGAGTCGATCGACATTATAAAATAAAATTAAAAAAAAAACAGTACTATGAAATCATTAATAAATCATCCATTCGCACAAGATATACTACTTTGTTATTGAATTATAGCATCTGTCACTACAAGATATTTGAGATTTAGCCACGGTTTTTTAATCCCATGACAACCGTTAGTGGGAAATATGGCCCTTATCACACAAAAAGTAACCATAGCATAAAGTTTTCCCAAGATGTTACCTGATTTAGTGCGGCGAGCCATAAACCGTGGGTGAAAGTGGCCTTCAACGACGAGTTTTATGTCGTGTTAAAAGGTTCAGGGAATTAAACAAAAGCTTATTCCACTGTCATACGTACCTATACGTATTGCTCCGTTTACCATAAATTTCCCTAGCCCGTACCTGCGATTTCGCCCACTACCTTCGAATACTCTCAGAAATACTCCATCATCGACGGTCGTTGCCTTGCGTCGGCCCCCTGCTCGTCCAGTCGCTGCCAACGTTTGCCGCCAATTTCGGTTTCTCTGCCGCCAGTCATTTCGAGCACGGCGATTTCTCCAAGTAAATCCCTCTCCCTCTGGTAAATCTCTCGTCTATTACAATCTCTTGTCTCTGTGTGTGCATCTCTGGTTCATTTTGCCTGGTTTCTAAGTACACAATTTTTCATTGTGAATTTTTATCCACGAATATCCAATAAATTAGGTTTCACGCAAAATCTGAAAATGTAATTTCCTGCCTTTACGTATATCTATGCATTCGCTAGATCTGTGTTCATCTAGGTCTTTTTGATTAATAGATTAATTAGGTAAATTACCAGGTGGCCATTTGGTTATGCCCTCTATGTAAACACCAGCTGGCGATTGGAAAATTGAGCTCTTCACCCTTGCCTTAAAATGGCATATTCTTTATTACCCTCAATTCCGTGTCTCAGAGGAGACTTATGGACTTAATTATCAAACTCTGGAAAAAGAGGAGTGAAACATTTATAGATATAGATATTTCCCCCCTGTTGAGACTGATGCAGCTCATTGACAAAGATCAATCACTCACTACTTGTCTAAACCTTAGATAAACTGTACCATCACCTCCAGTCACAGTCTCAATTAGCACAGTATCTTACATTTCACATGAAAATATTTCAGCTTTTCGGACAATGACTAAGTGCCACCATAATTGTCCATAGAGGTTCAGGAAATTCAGAAAGCTAGAACATGGATTTCATGTGGTATCTGGAACTCCAGGTAGAGTCTGTGATATGATTAAGAGGAGAACACTGCTGAACTAGAAATATCAGACTTTTTAGTTGTTGATCTATCTGATGAGATGTTAAGCAGAGGGTTCAAGGATTAGATTTTTGATCTGTATAGATATCTCCCACCAGAGCTGACCAGGTTGTCTTGATTTCTGCTACCCTTCCTCATGAAATTTTGGAGTAGTCAACCAAGTGATTGACAGATCCTATTCACATACTTGTGAAACGTGATGAATTGACTCTGGAAGGCATCACGCAATTTTCCGTTGTAGTTGAAAGGGAAGATTGGAAGTTTGATACAGTCTGTGATCTTTATGACACTCTTACCATCACCCAAGCTGTTATATTCTGCAACACTAAGTGAAAGGTGGATTGGCTAACTGAAAAGATGCGTAGTAATAACTTCACTGTTTCATCAATGCATGGAGACATGCCTCAAAAGGAACGAGATAATTATGGCAGAATTTTGGGCTGGTCAAACCCGTGTCTTAATAACAACAGATGTTTAGGCTCGGGGGCTTGATGTTTAACAGGTTTCCTTGGTGATCAAGCATGACCTTCCAAACAATCGTGAGCTATACATTCATCGCATTGGTCGTTCTGGTCGTTTTGGTTTAAAGGGTGTTGCAACAAACTTTATCAAAAGCGATGATATCAATATTCTAAGAGACACACTGCAGTATTACAGTACTCAAATCGATGAAATGCCTATGAATGTTGCTGATCTGATATAAGACTTTCCGAACATCTTTTGTGTGGTGCATAAGAGTTGTGGTTTGACATAATTTTCTTTGCGATGGTCTGTACACAATGGGAGGTTGAGACTGACAGACAACATTCTCTAGGTGGTTCTGTGGAAAGATACATTAATTAGGGTTTCATTCTTTCCGATAAGATTATGTGATTGACATTTTCTGTAGTAGTGCCCGGATTTTTTGTGTTTCTTTTGATGGCATTGGATATTTTGGACTCTAAAAAAAAAAAAATGCAATATTGCAATATAATGTAGACCTTATGTGCAAATGTGCTCCACTGCACATACCCTAACCCTCATCTTTTCACCCGTCTTTTTGGCACAAGAATCACCAAGATCAGCCAGCATCTCTAGGCATTTTAACCCATACCGTACATTCTCCTTAGGCTTCACATCTGGCAGGACAAAAACCTGCCTTACATTGTATGCCTAATTCAAAAAACCAAGGTTGTTAAGATTATATTATACATAATCTCTAGAAGGGTGCCCCCCTCCCCCTAATACCCAGAACAAACCTTAAAGCAAATAATTTCTTCCCACCCTACATTTAAGTTCCACAATTATAAGCCTGCTGCTGATGTTATTAAAGTTTATATTTGGCCATCACCCTTGTAACAATTCCTAACCTCGAGAGGAAAATCTTTTGTTTGCTGCATTTCAAAACCCGGTTGTTCTTTCAATATATATATATAAGTAATGTCATAACCCGATAGTTAGAGGCCATGTTGGCGTGGTTCGAAGAAACCTTTTCCTACTCTCCGCCCTCTTCAACCTTCCAACTTTAACAAGTTTGTTTTCAGCTTCATGTCCTCTCAATATAGCCACAGAGTTGGAAGCATGTTGCGTCTGAAATGTACTTTAACACTTTTGCTTCCACATTTGGGGTACAATTATTGAATGGGATTTCATGCAAGGACCAAAGAGCTTGTATTTCTCACTCTGAGATATGTAATGGTCATCAGCCAATAACTCTAGTGAAACCTCAATTACACACATCAATTACACACACATGTACTACCGGATTTATAAGCTAGTGTGTAAAACTAGCTTGTCTTGCATTAATGGCTTTATATTTGCAGCAAGTATAACACAGCATAATCTTATACTTTTGGTTGCTCTCTGACAGTATCTGTTATGGCAAAACGTCTATGTGCACTGCATATGATTGTCTTTCATAACTAAATGAAATCATAGGAAAACAATTCTGCCTATGTATAAAACATGGCTAGATGTTATTCTGAGATGTATTAATAAATCTCTTAGCTATAACCACTTGACTGTTTTCTGTTGCTGTTGATATATTTTCAGCTATTGCCAGAACTAGCTAGCAGGTCCGTGAATGTTGATTAGCTATATATGGGAACTATGTTTGTAAAATTTGATGGATATATGGTTTTGGAAATTATGTTATGTGATGGGAATTTGGTTGTGAGTTTCCTTGGTACTAATAGTTGTACTAATAGTGGAAATTATCAATGCTTTCTAAAT
>QGSO01000385.1:446703-479287 GCA_011037825.1 Carya cathayensis | reverse complement strand
CATGAAACTTGAAACCTTGGGTTCAACACTAACCTAGTGCCTTGTGGACTCAGAATACAAAATAAAAAGAAAATAGTTTTGAAGGCAGGTAGATAAGGTGCATACCTTTGAAGAGAGAGGCTGAGATTATACCCAGCAAAGCTTCTCCTCACCAGTGCACTCCAACCAACTCCAAGAAAAATTATTGACTGAAGTGGCAAAATATACGTATGGATAGTGTGCCCCTGAAAGTCTCCCCTTTCCCTGAACTTTTGTCACCAGTCACAACTACTGGTAAGGAATTTGTCAGTGCATGCATGTTGAGTCATCTGTGAAAAATGGTCATTGATCTTCATCAGGAGGAAGTGGGTGAGAGGGAAGAGGAAGTGGCAATTATAAACATGACTTACCCAGGTGAAAGTCCTGAGAATAGACTTCTGTAAATCCCAGTGAAAAACTCTGGCCTGCTTTTGTATTAAGGAGTGACAAAACTTTACTATTTTGCCCCTTAAGAAAAATATCTTTTTGTACATCTCCCGCTCCTCATCAACTCTGTCCTTTGGTTTTCCCTCCATAAAGGTACTTTTCCCCCCACTTGAGAGCTACACCACAGCCAATTAAAACCCAACAGAAACTGCTGCTACACCACATAGCCAATTAAAACCCACCAAAAGATCAACCAACGAGCACTGCTGTCAATATTGCAGCCTTAACAATCTTACTTCAGTTTTTTCAGATTAAGATACACCACAGCCAATCAAAAAAAACCTGCTCAACTTAAGTCAAACCTATGGACACTTAGTCAATATTAGTCGCTTGAAAATATTATTTCAGCTTTTAACAGCCAGCCACTATAAAAATAAATTGTTTTAATAATGTTTGAGCTACACCACAGCTAAGTAAATACATCAGCCCAAATTAAAAGTCAAAGTTATTAATACTTAGTCAAAATTAGTGCCTTAAAAATATTACTTTAGTTTATTTATAGCCAGCCAGCATCAGGTCAAACCCATGGACACTTGGTCAATATTAGTGGCTTAAAAATATTACTTCAGTTTATTTAACAGCTAGCCAGCATTAAGTCAAACTATGGACACTTGGTCAATATTAGTGGCTTTAAAATATTACTTCAGCTTTAAACACTAATAGCCACTCCCACTCAAAATGCGATGCTTACGATTGATATACACAATTACTAAACCCTTCTTCCACATCAGCCCAAATTAAGTCAATTGAACAATGGACACTTGGTCAATATATTGTGGCTCATCTGTGTTTACTTCAGCTTTTAACACAATAATAGCCACTCCCACTAATACATATTTGTTTTTATATGATGTTTTTGGTACTACACACAGCCATATTAACCACTCAACCCAAATTGTGTCAAAACTATGGACACTTGGATGCTATTTTAGTGGCTTAGCAAAATAACTAAACAAATTAACAGGCAGCGCTTTTTGCCTGTCAGTTTTTTTTATAATTTGTGACACATCACACAGCCAATGCAACACATCAGCCCAAATTATCTCAAACCTATGGACACTTACAGAATATTAGATGGCTCATCTGTTATTACTTCAGCTTTTAACACTTGCCACTGCCACTCATTGACAATTGTTGGAACCTATCTTCCATAACCTCTGTAATGGCATCACGTACCCTTAACTCCTCAATGCTCAAGCGGCAGTAAAAACTACCTTATTGGCAATTATCTTATCTTTAATTGGTAAGAGTATAAATTAGTTTAACTCATACATAAATATGGCCATTTTTGGGTTGATTAAATTTATTCAAAATCGCCACAAATGTAGATGAAGCCTTAAATTCCTGCAATTATACATTAGTTTAAAAACTCCCAGTGCTACAGAAACTTAATTCCCAGTTCACTTATATATTATAGTTGAGTAGTACTAGATTTCTCTATAACATCATTCCAACATCCTTTACAATTATGTGCCTTGTTTTTTAGGATTACTAATGCTAAAGAAATCCTATTGGTGCATGCACATGCTTGCACCATAAGAAAACCAGTATAATGTGATCAAGCTATATGACTATATTCCCATCTTCAATCTGTACATTGTGCTGTTCATTCTACCTTACGTGGATTAATTAAATTGCCTATAGTAGACATGGTCAACTTACTTCCGTATCCAATTTTTGTAAGTGTACCTAATTCTGCTTCAATCAACCCATTGTCCCACAAGTAACTAATAATATAAATTGATAGTTAATGGAGAAAATTAGGATACACTCCCCATATGCACATGCCATGCAAAATGGCCATGAGGGTACCAAATACTTTTCCAACTAATTAGTTTGTATATTACATACTATTTATTACAGAAGCTGTTCACACAATACATGCGTAAAATGGTTCCAAATTGTCAATTTCCAAGTTTTTCAAGCTTCATCCACAACACATCAAAAGGCCTTAACATCACGTACAGAAACTTAAGAATATAAACCCAAGTACTTTACTTGTGGGAGGTGTTATATAGAGTCAACACAAGTTAAGGTACCCATTTTCGAAGTATTGCACATTCCCGATTATTTAACACATCACGCATCTAGCTGGCAGCTCCATGGCATTTTTATTTCCTACATATATGAATAAACATAACTCAAATTCAGTTTATCAAGAAGATGCTATATTAGGGGTTGAACATGATTGGAGGTGTGCAATTAAATTCAACATGTTACAATGTATAAAATGACAATGAAATGAACTTGAAGAACTAATTGCCATGTACGATTGTAAAATAACATGGCCATTAATTTACCTACCGTACAACCATTCACAAGCCTTTTAAAGTCTATTTTGAATCATGCTCTTCTGACGAGGAAAATTCTTCCTCATCTGAATATTCCCCATCACCGTATCCAACTTCTGAACCAGATCCAACATCGATATCGTTTATAAAGTTTGCAACTCCTGAGCCATGTCTATCTGTACCCACAACTTCTCGAGCATCAATATGCGTAGGTGCTATGTCAGTCCGACTTAGTAGAGTTGACAAAGGGAAGTCAGGACATTGGGTTGGTGCATAATCAAATGATGACTCGTTGTCTTGATAGGCACCATCATCACTTGACTCGCCCAAATGGACATCTTCTAAGATTGTTGGCCCAGGTGGTATATCGTACACATTCCTATTGGTGAACTTCTACACTAGATACCAGTTACCTTTAGCCCTTAGATCTTTAATGTAGAAACATTGGGAAGCCTGACATGCCAACACAAATGGCTCATCCTTATACCAAGTCTTGTCCATGTTGACACTAGTCATATGATCATCCACTCAAACCCCTTGTCTTTGATTACCAACGTCAAACCATGAACATCTGAATAGGTACACACGACGCCATCCCATATAGTGTAACTCCACCACGTCATGGATAATACCATAGAAGTCAGCATTATTAGTCTGATTGTCACCAGTTACGAAGACACCTAAATTCTGAGCACACCGTCGTACTTCACGCTGCTTCGTATGGAACCTTTTTCCATTCATAATACAACCAGAGTATGAGGAAACACAGGTTTCAGGTCCACATGCTAATGCATATAGATCTTCAGACACAACAAGTGGGTTGATGGTACGCTGGCCTTTAACCTATCGCAATGTTAAAGGCACCAAGTCAGTTATTAAAGTTTCATCATAGTGTTCATATTAATGAGGGAGGTCATAAATTCATTAGGCAAATGATAAGAACTTACACATTGCTTGAACCATGTTTCAAAGTCGCGCTGATGCGTGCGATCAGCTATATTTGGGTTCAATTATTGACATATTTCACAATGCTCTCTGCATGAAAAACCCATTATTAGTGTGGAGTACTTATAGTCCCGATTTGTGGGACACATTAAATAGATCAAATTCTATGGGATCCTTATGGATACATACTATAGGTAGGACCCAATCTCTGTGCAGTTGTGAAGAACATACCAACTTGCTGAGCGAAGCAGTTTAGGATCTAAAGCCACATTAGAGGCTACACCCAAGGGACAAACTTTTTGGTTGAAAATTGAAAATCCATCTATAGTCACCTCTTCTCCACCATCAATATTACGGTCTGCTCGATTGAACTTCGTCTGAACATCCTCCAGATACAGTGAGCAAAATGTTAAGCATTCGAGGTGAATGTTGGCTTCGGCTATTGAACATTCTGGCTGTGCTTTATTCTTAACATATCGCTTGAACTTACCGAGGTATCTCTCAAATGGGTACATCTACCTATATTGTACTGGGCCCGCCATTATGGCCTCACGGGGTAAATGGACAGCGAGGTGGACCATGACATCGAAAAATGAAGGCGGGAAATACATCTCCAATTTGCAAAGTATGATGACAATATCCATTTCCAGTTGCAATAAACGGTTTTTATCCAGTGTCCTAGCCACCAACTCTTTGAAGAAACTGCTCAGTTTCGTCAATGCCAACGCAATATCCTTTTTTAAGAACCCCCCCACTGCGATAGGAAGTAGTCGTTGCAAGAAGACATGATTGTCATGGCTTTTCAACTCAGATATTTTGCAATCACGTACAGAAACACATCGGTCAATATTGGCAGCAAACCCATCAGGAAATTTGACCTCCGATAGCCACTCACAAAATTTATGCCTTTTCTCCCCGTGTAATGTGTACAAAGCATTTGGCATTGTCAACCGATCACCATCACGGTTAAGATGTAATTCTTTTCTGATACCCAAAATCTCCAGGTCACGCCGTGCGTTGACATTATCTTTTGATTTTCCGGTAATGTTCATCAAGGTTCCGAGGATGTTATCAGAGATGTTCTTCTCAATATGCATAACATCTAGATTGTGACGTAACATTAGTGTTGCCCAATAAGGTAAATTGAAGAATATGCTAGTCTTTGTCTAGTTTAACTCATCAACAGTACATTTTCTCTTCCTATGAGTTTTACCAAATAGCACATTCCCGAGCAGTTCTAGCTGACTAAGGATATCTGAGCCTACAAAAGATGGTGGGCCCACTCTGTGATCTTCTTTACCATTGAACAAATGTTTTCTCGATCTCCAAATATGGTCAGGCGGTAAGAAACGACAGTGTCCCATATAACTATGCTTTTAGCCATATTTCAACCAAATTGCATTTGTACCCACATTACATGATGGACATGCTAGTTTTCCTTTAGTTGACCAACCAGCCAGATTTCCATATGCTTGAAAGTCATTGATTGTCCACAATAAAGCCGCATGCAACACGAATGTCTCTGATGTGGATGCATCATATGTAGGTACCCCATGTTCCCATAGATCAACTAACTCATCGATCAAAGTTTGCAAGTACACGTCAATGTCATTCCCGGTGATTTCGGCCCAGGAATAATGAGGGATGTCATAAAGAATTGATCTTTCATGCATAACCATGGAGGCAAGTTATACGGTATGAGGGTCACTGGCCAGATGCTATAAGGTTTCACCATATTGTTGAACGGGTTGAAGCCATCACTTGCCAATCCTAGCCTAACATTACGAGCATCCTCTGCAAACCAACTATGGTCTGTATCCAACTTCTTCCAGGACTCAGAGTCGGTTGGGTGCCTCAAGCTAGTTTCATCAGCCACTCATTTTTCTTTATGCCATCTCATATCACTTGCTATCTGTGCAGACACATATATCCGCTGCAATCTTGGCGTCAACGGGAAATGACGCAAAACCTTTCGAGGGATGACTCGTGTCCCATGTGTACTTGAAATCCACCTCGAAGCCCCACATACAGGGCACTCATTCTTCTCGGCATTGTCCTTCCAAAATAATATGCAGTCGTTGGGACATGCATGTATCTTTTGGTACTTGAAGCCCAAGCCTCGCTCTAGTGACTTTGACTCCTCATATGACTGTGGCAATAATGCATCAGGAAAGGCAGACCTTAACAACGTAAGTAGCATGTTGAATGACTTAATTGACCAATGGCCAATGGTTTTAATGTGTAGCAACTTGACAACAAATGAGAGTTTTGAAAATTTAGTACAGCTGGGAAAAAGTGGCTGCCGGGCATCATTCAATAATTGGGAAAAAGATGACAGTGATATATCTTCAGGTATGGATGGGTTAGTTCGCAATGGACCCGCCCATACGTCATCTAGCATAACGTCCATGTCATCAATGTAGTCGTGGTCAGGACTATGCTCCAATTGGTTTTCCTCTTCATTGCAACGTTGTGTTTCCTCCTTCCCATGATATATCCATTGGGTGTAAGTTGGATTAATCCCATTGATGAACAAGTGACTCTCCACTTCAGGTATAGGCCTGAAGAGATTATTAGAACAGATACGGCATGGACACCGAATATGGTCATGCCCCTTTGCATGGCTTCGTGCTGTGGTGAGAAATTGGTTTACCCCTTCGGCATATGTAGGTGATCGAACTCAATCAGTCAAACTCATCCAACTTTTGTCCATCTATAAAGGATTATAAGACATTTGTCAGTTTAGTTGCAATGCGAACTAGTTAGATTAGAGTCAAATAGATAGTATTATTTGGATTTGGCAAGAGATTTACTAGATTATATTGTTTCTAGTTGTTAGGTATCTCATGTATGGAAAAGATATATTTTGTTAACATTCCTATGGGTAGACATGGTCCCAAACTAGTGTGCACATGGATTCAACCATGCCTCTCTAGGACTATCACCTTCATTTCAATTGTACTAGACCTATAGTTGAACATTTCAGTCCTTAGTAGGTAGCCAAACATGCATAAAAATTGTGGATTTTTTATGTTGGGGTTTACAAGATATCTTAATCCCAACAAGCCTATTGCAGTAGGTTGTATAAGGCGATATTATTGGCAAGGAATTTGAGATTCTAATAGGGGTCCGGGGAGAAAGTGCCTGGGTAGCCTAGTGCCTTGATTATAAATATTCATCTTTTCTAGTATACATAAATATGGCACTAGGGATTCACCTAGATATATAATTTATAAGATGGGTACAAAATAAATTTATTTCATACCCAGCCCACTTATTACCCAAAGCAGATCTACCTGTTTGGAATCCCCAAAATCTCATCAGGGTGGAGTTATTGGAAATCACAGGATTAAAAAACTCTGGATGCAAAGATAATTATTACATTTACATTGAGCGAGGTAATTTCTCTCTATGAGACATTACTTCTAGGTATTAAAGTTTTAGAGACACTTAACTCGGGTAGATGAAGCAAAGATGTTTCCATTAAATGATCTATGAAAACATTAGCCTAGATAATGTTTGATGTAGATAAATGTGCATAAACAGCAGTTTATGAATTTGGACAGGAAATAATCAAGTCGTCAGAGATTAGGGTCATAATTCATCTCTGCTTTAGATTATGCTGATCATCACTAGACATTATATACATCAATAAGTTATATGATGTAGTACTAGACATCATATACATTTCCTACGATGATTGATGACGTGTGAGATTAAAATATCTCACGACATCAAAATTATCTTATTTAAAAAAAATATATATATCTCGTGGCATTAGTGGAATATGTTGTAGTAGGGTTATGGTGAGGTAGGTCCAAAACTGAAGTACCAGAGATTCCTTTCGATGGTTGTTAATGAAGACTATAAACCCTTCAAAACCGATGGTGTTCATAATTCATTAACATATCAAAGCTTAGTGCATTCCTACCTATCCAGAATAGCACACTAGTTTAACCTCATTAGTGAGGTAGGGAGAAAGGAAAAAGATAAAAGAGAATATAAACTATATAAGCAAGAGAAAATAATATATACAAGAATGTGAATTGAGTACTTTTGATGGAGTACTCAATTGTGTCACCAGATATTAAACAAGATTAGCCGAGTTTAACCACATCACAAGCCACTAGTGAAGCTCCAAATACCCAAAATCCTTGAATAAATAGGAGAACACATATTGTTCAGATTGTCAGTTTTAGCATAACTGAAACAAAGTTCATAAAATTCATACATTATCTACAGGATGGTGATAGCATACTTTGAAAATTGCCCTTCAGCAGTCTCTTTGAAGGCAGTGCATGCAGAGACAATAGATTATGCTAGAAACTCAAGTAGAAGTCAAATTCCAATGTTATAATCCCAGCAAGGACATGAAATGCTTCAGTTAACATGGTAAAGACAGAAATTTATTCTGTAAATTTATCAACTCATTATTGTAAAAAGCTAATAGTCAATTTTGGATGACATGCTATACATCAGACATTTGCAATTTGTTGGCAGCAGTAGATAATTGACAGAAACAGTTTGTGCACGAGAATGACACTTTGCCTATTCTTTTAGCAATAAACCTTCTTACTTTTATTAAAAAAGTAATCATGGGAGTGACAATCCAGTAATAGAGAATTGTTGAAATACATGATAAATTCAGTTGTGAATTTATCATACAACCCCTCTTCCTCCCACAAAAAAAAAAAAAAAAAAAATAGAAAGGGGGAAAGTAGAGGATGAAAAGGCAAAAACTAAACCCACATAAAATTAATTAACTATGGCAGATATAATTCTTCAGCCATGATTTCTGACCAGATACAACTCTGCCATTCCAGGCCGCTTTGGCAATTGGCACTGTCAATATGGTTTTTTGTGCGAGGTTTCCATCAGGATTTTTTTAATACGTATGTGAGGACCACTAAAAGGTGGATGGTGGTCCTCACAGCTTAACTAGATCCTTCAACCAAGTTTAAGCTAAATGCCAATGTTATTGATACTACCAATGATCTACATAAAACAAACACAAAGAGTTTGGAGTCGGGAGTTAGCTGGCCTGGGGGTTGAGAGAGATTTGTCATTCTGGCTGTTGTGAAAGTTCAACCTGTCCTTTGGACTATTTTGTTTCGTATGGGATGTAGACGTAATTTATATTACTGATGGAAGTCGGATCCTTTGACCATTAAGAAAGAGCACTCTCATTGGATTATGCATATGTAAAGGACAATTTTGATGAATTATAAAGATGAATTAGGATTTTGACTATTCCATTTATATAAATCTCTACATTGGATTAACTATTTTTTCATTATATAACAATAAAATAATATAAGATGAATTTAACTTTCGTTATTCACATCAAATCTCTATATGGAATTATCTATTTATTTATTATATAGTAATAAAAAATTAAAAAATATGTAATTTTTTTAATTACTACTATATTTTAATTGATCATATTTTGCTATTCTACCTATTATATTTTGCATAGTAATCGTATTCTAATTAAATTATGGGTTAACTAACATGATTTTTCAATTGTCATTTAACCACAGATATCTAATTAAACCCATCTAAAATTTGGATATGTTACAAATCAAATTTCTATATTTCTCATCCAACTATATTTTTTACTGGAAATACACAAAAGGACTTTGTATTTGCACCATACACATCCACAAAATCAGCACAGTCTACTACATAGGAGCTAGCCATTCACATAGTGGCTGCCCAACACATGTATTTTCCAGCATATGAGACTAGGCAGCCACATAAATCAGCACAAATGAGTCTACTAAACAGCATGGACATTTACAACAAAATAGAAAGAGTAATGTGAAAAGAACATGAGTTAATTGAGTCTAAAAGGTGTGGATGAGGATGTAGATCTTGTTTTCATTTCCTCATAAACTTCCTTCCATTGACTTCGAAAAAGGTCTTGCTGCATTTCATCCATGCCAGCAAGAACTCCAACAATAAAACCAGATGATAGAACCATCATCCACCATCAAAGGCAAGAAGTTATTGTACAGCTAGGTCCCAAAAAACAAAAACAGAGGCTTTTAATATTGTTCATGGTTGAGCTGTTAATCTCCTAGGTACAGCTGCCCATATTAAAAAAGAAGAAATACTTGGCATAGAGAACAAATTAAAAGACATAAGATGTCCAAATCCAAGCTCATTAGAAACCCTAACACTGGAAATGGATTAAAGAATAGGTAATTTAGGAGCCAAAGATGAAAACATAAAAAGATGTTGATGACTAGAAATGATTTTATTTTTCTACCTTATAGCTAGATGCATTGACTCCAATAAACAGCATGCCTTCCCACCCATCTAGATTCATGCTGTAACATTAAAAATAGAACCGAAATCAAATTTGAGATTATGTATAGATATCAGAAAAGAGCATTAGAAAACTATATTACCATAGCAAACATTGAGACATATATCAGTTGGATGCATGTGGAACTTGAAGAGAAACTAATGAAACTAATAGAAATCCCATCTGCTTTTACTAAGAATGACAACATTTAGTAAACACCCCAACTTCCATGGGCATTAAGAGAAGTGCTCCATAGAATAAGTGTTTCTCCATATTCAAATTAATGTCCTTTTTCAACTGCATGTTGGTTTCCCATTATTATCCTTAATGTTTCTCAAGCTAAGCCAGCAGCATGGCCACCTTTGAAACATTCATATCCCAACATGAATTCGGCTCAATCAAGTTCCATTTGCTATCAATATCTTATTTTTAATCAAAACATATAGCCAATGCCACACAGTCCAATTTCATCTCAATAATATAGATATGAGAACATCCAGTCATGCACATTCCATAATTTTAATTCCCAATCAAACATCCTATGACTATCAACAATCAAGCACACCAACACATACCACTCTCATAAACCATCAAAGGCAAGAAGTCTTTTATCCCAATAGCTAGTTGCCTCTGTCAAGATCCAATATTTTCCCATGAAAATACATTTGGTTGCAGATGGTAAGCCCCAAATCAGACCCATAATAACCCCAATAATCAGCAACACAGGGCGATAATGATGCAATGCCGAGTTAGAATGTTTTATATATTACAAAGCAACTTAATGGTTGAGTAAAAACTTAAGAAATGACAAATAGATTGCAGTTTCAGCTCCTGACAGTGCAAGAAAGAAGCATCAAAAACATATTACTACTCAATTTGAACAGTCGACGTTCAAGGAACTGAAAACATATAAAAAAAATCTAAAACCCCACCCAAAGATTCATCAATTTCCAGAATAAACCCACAAAACAGAAAATCAACTAGATTAGCCAATTCCTTTTGATTTATCAGCCTATGGATTGACTACATAGCGACATGAATGCTATTTAATTTTATTATAATCATTTTATACATCATATATTATAGTCATTTTATACTCTTTATATTATAGCAATCAGTCCAGTCAAACCATAAATATTGGGTAACATTCATTCTTCAACCAACTTTGACAGTTCAACATTGTTTTAGGTTCCAAAAATAGAAATACTGGATCCAGGCAGACTCCATGTCCATATCATATTCTATTTCCATTCTTTTAAAAAGAAAAGAAAAAAAAAACCCAAAATAGAAAAGATTGCATACAATACTTCCATCATTTGTGTTATGGGCAGTAGAGACATAATAAGTCTACACACAAGATTACATACCAGTCATATTGATTGGAAATAAAGATCACCTTACTACTCATGTGACATGGTTATGACAACAATTAACCCAGACAAAAAAGCTTAATTGATTTATACTATCCGATTTCTTTTTCTTGAATCCACATTAAGGATTTGGCTTTAAGCTGTTACAATAAAAAGAGAACTCCCTGTATTTGTGACGCCCCCAAATCCCCACGTACGGACAAGGGGAAATCGAGACGTCCGGATGGTGACAACCCGGGTCACCATCCTATCGACGAGTGCCAAGTGTGTGCAAGCGACACATGTGCACGAAGAAATACGCAGCGGATAGCAAAGACTTATACTAAGTACCAGAATTTTTCTTAAATAAGATACAAGCTGTTCAAAACATACATAATAAAATATTACAAACACAAGTATTTTTTCAAAGCCAACTCCAAAGCTTAAACTCCAACTCAAAACTTCGGCGGAGCCGCATCCTCGGGCTCAGCCTCCTCCTCCTTCTCGATCCCTGCACCAAAATCTACGGTACCAAAAAATGGTGCCGTAGGTAAGTTATAGACCAAACACCACTAGATGAAAATATATTAAACTCAAACAATATGCATGAAGAAATGCCAATGCACAAATTTCATAAACCATATTTTTCCACGCACGCCAAAAACCCATTTGGCCCAAAAACATATCCTTTAAAACAAAATCTCGCCATTATCCCCGATAACAGCCCAAAACATATCGTTTAAAACCAAGCCTCGCCATTATCCACGATAATGGCCCAAACCACCATTTTCCCCGAAAATGGATCACAAAACCATACCTCACCATTATCCCAGATAATGGCCCAAATCAATAAACCACCATTTTCCCAGAAAATGGATCACAAGTCCTCAACACATTCTCGCCATTTTTCCAGAAAATGGCCCGTATCCGAAAACCATAAAAACCATTACGATTATGCATACACCATGATCTCCCCTAGGGATCATCCGCACACTCTGGCTTCATAACAAGCGATGTCCGGTTCCGCGCCCTGCGCGTACGTAGCCAAGCATCCTCTAAATGAGCGATGCCCAGTTCCGCGCCCCGCGCGTTCGTAGCCAAGCACCCTCGAGACAAGCGATGTCCAGTTCCACGCCCAGCGTGTTCGTAGCCAAACATCCTCTAGCCCTCGCTAGCGAAGGGCTACGGAGTCGGTGCATAGAGCGATACCCAGTTCCACGCCCGGCGTGTTCGTAGCCTAGCATCCCCTAGCCCCCGCTCCCATTGTCACTCGGTTCCACGCCCCGCGTGGTCGTAGCCGAGCCTCGACTCAGGGGACGTCACTCAGTATTATCTACTCCCGAGTGACCAGAGGAGCTCCACCGAGATAATAACCCATCCCGGCTTAAGCTCGTGATACGCACGCACCCGAAAATCCATTTAGGCCAATAAAACGGGATTTTTCCCAATTAAAATAAAATGCACATGTACACACCACGTAAATGCAAACTCAATGCTCGACAAATACAACCAACCATAAAACAACAATTCAAGCAACTCCGTCCTCCATCCATCCGACCCCCGAACTCCTCGGACTCAGTCCGGAATCAGCAAACCAACCAAATAAATTATTGTAAGAGCAAAATATATTTAAATCTAAAAGTAGAGTTTGGAAAATACTTACAGCGCTATATATGATTTTTAGAAGGTTCGGCGCGCGGCAAACGATGGGCGGAAAGCAACGTAACAGTGCAAATGCACTGTAGCCGTGGGTCGCAAAATACCCACTTTTGAACGGGGACAAACCAAGACACCAAATTGATAGGGAATGGTCTAGGGATGTTTATGAAGCTAGTGGAAGTGAGTTTTGGCCGTGGGTGGCGGCGCACGGTGGTGGATCGGCCACTTGAAGTCAATTTCGGCCTTGGAGAGTGAGGGAGAGTGAGAGCTCTACAAAGCTCCGTTGGTCATGAAATTTCTTGGAGAGGTTCATGAGAATGAGAGGAACAAGATGGTGGTGGTGAAACACCACGGGTGGCCGTGTACGGCGGAGCACGGTGGTGCAACCGAACGTGTAGTTTGAGAGACCCATATGAGAAAGAGTGAGAGTTAGGGAAAAAGAAAGACATGGGGAGGAAGCTCTTGATGTGGTGAATCCATTGGTGGTGTTTGGTGGCTGATTTGGCCGTGTATGGTGGTCCAAAAATGAGAAAAAGGCTTGAAGACCCATTTGTTTGGAGGAGAAATGAGAGAGATCGGGTGGCCGGCGTTGCACACCTCCGGTGTAGTAGAGCTCGCCAGTGAGGGAGGAACATGCCGGAGGTGGAGGTGGGTCATGGCGGTTGGAGGTGGCTCCGGTTGGGTGGGCTAAGGGACGGACGGAGGGAGAGGAAGAGAGGTCGCACGCACGAGAAGGAAGAAGGAAGAAGAAGAAAAAAGAAAAAGAAGAAAAAAGAAAAAAGGAAAGAAAAAGAAAAGAAAAAGGAAAAGGGAAAAAGAAAAAGAGAAGAGAAAAGAAATGAGGTCCAATCTTCACTTTCGGGATCCAGAAACTGATCTGCCGAAAACGATATTAAAAACATAAAACGACTAAAATACATTAAACACTACATTAAATAAATAAATAAACACCAAGAAAATATTTTAAACACAACGTCAAGCTAAAATATAATAAATAACTAGTAAAAACCAACTATTAAATTTTAAATCCAAAAACGAGCTAAAATAAATTAAACATCAATTTTTAAACTCAACAGCAAATAAAATCTAATTAAAATCCGATAATTTAAAATAAAAGCACTATAATATCAATTAAATTAAAACCACTCCTTCAGTGAAAATACACGTAAAAGCGGGTCATCACAGTATCAGAACACAGCTATATAGTATTTCTAGGTTTGATGGCAATAGAACACAGCTATGCAATGGTAAATTCTTTTTTAGATTCTTCTGGTGAAGTGTCATCATCTTACTCTCAAACTATGATTATGGAGCTCTGTTGGCTTGTATTCATGCAGGACCTTTTTAAGCGATGCATGTATCTTATAGAGAAGGGGGCCTCTGTCTTCTTCTTCCCAGAAGGAAGACGGAGTAAAGATGGAAAATTAGGTGCTATTCAAGGTGAGTTCATATCAGTGTCTTTATCATCTATGTGGACCGATATGACCTTTTCCTTTAGGGAAACTCCCTTTCGAAAATTCACATGCATAGTTTGGCTACTGAGGATCATGTCAAAAAGGAAATACACATAGTACTTTCCTTTACTCTATGAGCAAATGAATCATTAAGTTATAGTCCTATCATATTTCCAACTCACATGTGCTCTTTGATGCGCACTCATACTTTTTATTGTTGCATACAAAGTGATTACATCTGTGGCTATTGTCAGTGGTAATGGGGTGACTCATCTGTTAGGCAAGTATGGCTTTATCTATGTCTGGCTGTAAAGTGTGGTTAGAGGAGGGTCCTTTCTGTGATAGAGGAGTTGGTGTCTTTTGAAATGNTGGAACGATGTTATGTGTTTTCAGTTTGGGGCATTGAGATTGATCGGCATTGATTCTTGCCATCAATTAAGGAATGTATTTTAGTGGAATGTTGATTTTGATTAAAACAACAAGAGCCAAATGATGAGTGGGTGATAAGTCGTGGTATTGGAGGTATTTTGTTTTCTATCGAAGTGGGGTAAATGATTTCCTTATTTTAGGCATTGAGTTAGTTGTACCCAATGGGGTTGATTTATGAGGATATAGTCTTTTTGCATTTTGGCGAGTTATCAGAGTGCGCACGGAAACGTGATTTTTTTGGAGATAATTAGGTATTTAAATTTTAGACTGAACTTGGGTAATTAGTGATGATTCAAAATTTCGTGAAGGTACTTGTAATTGGAGAGTAATATTTTGGTTAAGAAAATTACGTTGATTGATAGTTTATTTTGGAAGTGACTATTAGGTTACCAAGATATAGTATACAATGAAAGTTTGGAGATTATAGCACAAGAGTTGATTGAGGTTAACACAATTTATTGTGGGAAGATACTAATTGTTGGAATTTACTTGGGTGCGGTTTTGAAGTTCTTGTGGATATGGTGATTTCGGTTTACGTGGCCGCTTTAAGAGTTCTAGGCGTGATGCGTCTCTGGGAGATTAGAACGAATATGATGGAATTGCCTATAGGGGTGTATTTTGGGAAGAGTATTCTTCATACTTGTGTGGAAATGGTTGATGGTATGATTTTCTTAGGTATAACATGAGTTGTATATGGTATCATGCTTGGCGCTGATGTTTGATCTTGCAATTTCGAGGACGAAATTTGTTTTAAGGGGGGGAGGATGTGATGACCCGCTTTTACGTGTATTTTCACTGAAGGAGTGGTTTTAATTTAATTAATATTATAGTGCTTTTATTTTAAATTATCGGATTTTAATTAGATTTTATTTGCTGTTGAGTTTAAAATTTGCTGTTTAATTTATTTTAGCTCGTTTTTGGATTTAAAATTTAATAGTTGGTTTTTACTAGTTATTTATTATATTTTAGCTTGACGTTGTGTTTAAAATATTTTCTTGGTGTTTATTTATTTATTTGATGTAGTGTTTAATTTATTTTAGTCGTTTTATGTTTTTAATATCGTTTTCGGCGGATCAGTTTCTGGATCCCGGAAGTGAGGATTGGACCTCATTTCTTTTCTCTTCTCTTTTTCTTTTCCTTTTCCTTTTTCTTTTCTTTTTCTTTCCTTTTTTCTTTTTTCTTCTTTTTCTTTTTTCTTCTTCTTCCTTCTTCCTTCCCGTGCGTGCGACCTCTCTTCCTCTCCCTCCGTCCGTCCCTTAGCCCACCCAACCGGAGCCACCTCCAACCGCCATGACCCACCTCCACCTCCGGCATGTTCCTCCCTCACCGGCGAGCTCTACTGCACCGGAGGTGTGCAACGCCGGCCACCCGATCTCTCTCATTTCTCCTCCAAACAAATGGGTCTTCAAGCCTTTTTCTCATTTTTGGACCACCATACACGGCCAAATCAGCCACCAAACACCACCAATGGATTCACCACATCAAGAGCTTCCTCCCCATGTCTTTCTTTTTCCCTAACTCTCACTCTTTCTCATATGGGTCTCTCAAACTACACGTTCGGTTGCACCACCGTGCTCCGCCGTACACGGCCACCCGTGGTGTTTCACCACCACCATCTTGTTCCTCTCATTCTCATGAACCTCTCCAAGAAATTTCATGACCAACGGAGCTTTGTAGAGCTCTCACTCTCCCTCACTCTCCAAGGCCGAAATTGACTTCAAGTGGCCGATCCACCACCGTGCGCCGCCACCCACGGCCAAAACTCACTTCCACTAGCTTCATAAACATCCCTAGACCATTCCCTATCAATTTGGTGTCTTGGTTTGTCCCCGTTCAAAAGTGGGTATTTTGCGACCCACGGCTACAGTGCATTTGCACTGTTACGTTGCTTTCCGCCCATCGTTTGCCGCGCGCCGAACCTTCTAAAAATCATATATAGCGCTGTAAGTATTTTCCAAACTCTACTTTTAGATTTAAATATATTTTGCTCTTACAATAATTTATTTGGTTGGTTTGCTGATTCCGGACTGAGTCCGAGGAGTTCGGGGGTCGGATGGATGGAGGACGGAGTTGCTTGAATTGTTGTTTTATGGTTGGTTGTATTTGTCGAGCATTGAGTTTGCATTTACGTGGTGTGTACATGTGCATTTTATTTTAATTGGGAAAAATCCTGTTTTATTGGCGTAAATGGATTTTCGGGTGCGTGCGTATCACGAGCCCAAGCCGGGATGGGTTATTATCTCGGTGGAGCTCCTCTGGTCACTCGGGAGTGGATAATACTGAGTGACGTCCCCTGAGTCGAGGCTCGGCTACGAACACGCGGGGCGTGGAACCGAGTGACAATGGGAGCGGGGGCTAGGGGATGCTAGGCTACGAACACGCCGGGCGTGGAACTGGGTATCGCTCTATGCACCGACTCCGTAGCCCTTCGCTGGCGAGGGCTAGAGGATGTTTGGCTACGAACACGCTGGGGCGTGGAACTGGACATCGCTTGTCTCGAGGGTGCTTGGCTACGAACGCGCGGGGCGCGGAACTGGGCATCGCTCGTTTAGAGGATGCTTGGCTACGTACGCGCAGGGCGCGGAACCGGGCATCGCTTGTTATGAAGCCAGAGTGTGCGGATGATCCCTAGGGGAGATCATGGTGTATGCATAATCGGAATGGTTTTTATGGTTTTCGGATACGGGCCATTTTCTGGGAAAAATGGCGAGAATGTGTTGAGGACTTGTGATCCATTTTCTGGGAAAATGGTGGTTTATTGATTTGGGCCATTATCTGGGATAATGGTGAGGTATGGTTTTGTGATCCATTTTCGGGGAAAATGGTGGTTTGGGCCATTATCGGGGATAATGGCGAGGCTTGGTTTTAAACGATATGTTTTGGGCCTGTTATCGGGGATAATGGCGAGATTTTGTTTTAAAGGATATGTTTTTGGGCCAAATGGGTTTTTGGCGTGCGTGGAAAAATATGGTTTATGAAATTTGTGCATTGGCATTTATTCATGCATATTGTTTGAGTTTAATATATTTTCATCTAGTGGTGTTTGGTCTATAACTTACCTACGGCACCATTTTTTGGTACCGTAGATTTTGGTGCAGGGATCGAGGAGGAGGAGGAGGCTGAGCCCGAGGATGCGGCTCCGCCGGAGTTTTGAGTTGGAGTTTAAGCTTTGGAGTTGGCTTTGAAACAATACTTGTGTTTGTAATATTTTATTATGTATGTTTTGAACAGCTTGTATCTTATTTAAGAAAAATTCTGGTACTTAGTATAAGTCTTTGCTATCCGCTGCGTATTTCTTCGTGCACATGTGTCGCTTGCACACACTTGGCACTCGTCGATAGGATGGTGACCCGGGTTGTCACCATCCGGACGTCTCGATTTCCCCTTGTCCGTACGTGGGGATTTGGGGGCGTCACAAATACAGGGAGTTCTCTTTTTATTGTAACAGCTTAAAGCCAAATCCTTAATGTGGATTCAAGAAAAAGAAATCGGATAGTATAAATCAATTAAGCTTTTTTGTCTGGGTTAATTGTTGTCATAACCATGTCACATGAGTAGTAAGGTGATCTTTATTTCCAATCAATATGACTGGTATGTAATCTTGTGTGTAGACTTATTATGGCTCTTACTGCACATATACACAAATGATGGAAGTATTGTATGCAATCTTTTCTATTTTGGGTTTTTTTTTTCTTTTTTTTAAAAGAATGGAAATAGAATATGATATGGACATGGAGTCTGCCTGGATCCAGTATTTCTATTTTTGGAACCTAAAACAATGTTGAACTGTCAAAGTTGGTTAAGAATGAATGTTGCCCAATATTGACGGTTTGACTGGATTGATTGTTATAATATAAAGAGTATAAAATGACTATAAAAATATGATGTATAAAATGACTATAATAAAATTTGCAAGCATTCATGTCGCTATGTAGTGAATCCATAGGCTGATAAATCAAAAGGAATTGGCTAATCTAGTTGATTTGCTGTTTTGTGGGTTTATTCTGGAAATTGTTGAATCTTTGGGTGGGGTTTTAGATTTTTTTTGGTATGTTTTCAGTTCCTTGAACGTTGACTATTCAAATTGAGTAGTAATATGTTTTCGATGCTTCTTTCTTGCACTGTTAGGAGCTGAAACTGCAATCTATTTGTCATTTCTTAAGTTTTTACTCAACCGTAAAGTTGCTTTGTAATATAAAAACATTCTAACTCGGTATTGCATCATTATCGCCCTGTGTTGCTGATTATTGGGTACCTTATGGGTCTGATTTGGTGGCTTACCATCTGCAACCAAATGTATTTTCATGGAGAAAATATTGGATCTTGACAGAGGCAACTAGCTATTGGGTATAAAAGACTTCTTGCCTTTGATGGTTTTGAGAGTGGTATGTGCTGTGTGCTTGATTGTGGATAGTCATAGGATGTTTGATTGGGAATTAAAATTATGGACATTGCTTATGACTGGATGTTCTCATATCTATATTATTGAGATGAAATTGGACTGTGTGGCATTGGCTATATGTTTTGATTAAAAATAAGATATTGACAGCAAATGGAACTTGATTGAGCCGAATTCATTTGGGATATATTATGTTTCAAAGGTGGCCATGCTGCCGGCTTAGCTTGAGAAACATTAAGGATAATAATGGGAACCAACAGGCAATTGAAGAAAGGACATTAATTTGAATATGGAGAAACACTTATGCTATGGAGCAGTTCTCTTAGATGCCCATGGAAGTAGGGGTGTTTACTAAATGTTGTCATTCTTAGTAAAAGCAGATGGGATTTCTATTAGTTTCATTAGTTTCTCTTCAAGTTCCACATGCATAAACTGATATATGTCTCAGTGTTTGCTATGGTAATATAGTTTTCTAATGCTCTTTTCTGATATCTATACATAATCTCAAATTTGATTTCAGTTCTATTTTTAATGTTACAGCATGAATCTAGATGGGTGGGAAGGCATGTTGTTTATTGGAGTCAATGCAGCTAGCTATAAGGTAGAAAAAATAAAATCATTTCTAGTCTATCAACATCTTTTTATGTTTTCATCTTTGGCTCCTAAATTACCTATTCTTTAATCCATTTCCAGTGTTAGGGTTTCTAATGAGCTTGGATTTGGACATCTTATGTCTTTTAATTTGTTCTCTATGCCAAGTATTTCTTCTTTTTTAATATGGGCAGCTATACCTAGGAGATTAACAGCTCAACCATGAAAATATTAAAAGCCTCTTGTTTTTATTTTTTGAGACCTAGCTGTACAATAACTTCTTGCCTTTGATGGTGGATGATGGTTCTATCATCTGCTTTTATGGTTAGAGTTCTTGCTGCCAATTCAGATGAAATGCAGCAAGACCTTTTTCGAAGTCAATGGATGGAAGTTTATGAGGAAATGAAAACAAGATCTACATCGACATCTACATCCTCATCCACACCTTTTAGTCATGTGTAACTCATGTTCTTTTCACATTACTCTTTCTACTCCCTGTGGTAAATGTCCATGCTGTTTAGTAGACTCATCTGTGCTAATTTATGTGGCTGCCTAGTCTCATATGCAGGAAAATACATAACATATGGGCAGCCACTACATGTATGGCTAGCTCCTATGTAGTAGACTGTGCTGATTTTGTAGTCATGTGTATGGTGCAAATACACATGTCCTTTTGTGTATTTCCAGTAAATAATATAGTTGGATGAGAAATATAGAAATTTGATTTGTAACATATCCAAATTTTAGATGGGTTTATTAGATAGTTTGTGGTTAAATGACAATTGAAAAATCATGTTAGTTAACCCATAATTTAATTAGAATACGATTACTATGCAAAATATAATAGGTAGAATAGCAAAATATGATCAATTAAAATATAGTAGTAATTAAAAAAATTACATATTTTTTAATTTTTTATTACTATATAATAAATAAATAGATAATTCCATATAGAGATTTGATGTGAATAACAAAGTTAAATTCATCTTATATTATTTTATTGTTATATAATGAAAAAATAGCTAATCCAATGTAGAGATTTATATAAATGGAATAGTCAAAATCCAAATTCATCTTTATAATTCATCAAAATTGTTCTTTACATATGCATAATCCAATGAGAGTGCTCTTTCTTAATGGTCAAAGGATCCGACTTCCATCAGTAATATAAATTACGTCTACATCCCATACGAAACAAAATAGTCCAAAGGACAGGTTGAACTTTCACAACAGCCAGAATGACAAATCTCTCTCAACCCCCAGGCCAGCTAACTCCCGACTCCAAACTCTTTGTGTTTGTTTTATGTAGATCATTGGTAGTATCAATAACATTGGCATTTAGCTTAAACTTGGTTGAAGATCGAGTTAAGCTGTGAGGACCACCATCCACCTGTTTGTGGTTCATATACGTATTAAAAAAATCCTGATGGAAACCTCGCACAAAAAACCATATTGACAGCGCCAATTGCCAACGCCGCATGGAATGGCATGAGTTGTATCTGGTCAGCCATCATGGCTGAAGAATTATATCTGCCATAGTTAATTAATTTTATTTGTGTTTAGTTTTTGCCTTTTCATCCTCTACTTTCCCCCTTTCTATTTTTTTTTTTTTTTGGGTGGGAGGAAGAGGGGTTGTATGATAAATTCACAACTGAATTTATCATGTATTTCAACAATTCTCTATTACTGGATTGTCACTCCCATGATTACTTTCTTAATAAAAGTAAGAAGGTTTTTTGCTAAAAGAATAGGCAAAGTGTCATTCTCATGCACAAATTGTTTCTGTCAATTATCTACTGCTGCCAACAAATTGCAAATGTCTGATGTATAGCATGTCATCCAAAATTGACTATTAGCTTTTTACAATAATGAGTTGATAAATTTACAGAATAAAATTTCTGTCTTTACCATGTTAACTGAAGCATTTCATGTCCTTGCTGGGATTATAACATTGGAATTTGACTTCTACTTGAGTTTCTAGCATAATCTATTGTCTCTGCATGCATTGCCTTCAAAGAGACTGCTGAAGGGCAATTTTCAAGGTATGCTATCACCTTCCTGCAGATAATGTATGAATTTTATGAACTTTGTTTCAGTTATGCTAAAACTGACAATCTGAACAATATGTGTTCTCCTATTTATTCAAGGATTTTGGGTATTTGGAGCTTCACTAGTGGCTTGTGATGTGGTTAAACTCGGCTAATCTTGTTTAATATCTGGTGACACAATTGAGTACTCCATCACAAGTACTCAATTCACATTCTTGTATATATTCTTTTCTCTTGCTTATATAGTTTATATTCTCTTTTATCTTTTTCCTTTCTCCCTACCTCACTAATGAGGTTAAACTAGTGTGCTATTGTGGATATCAGATGCACTAAGCTTTGATATGTTAATGAATTATGAACTACGAACAGTTTTGAAGGGTGATAGTCTTCATTAACAACCATCGAAAGGAATCTCTGGTACTTCAGTTTTGGACCTACCTCACCATAACCCTACTGCAACATATTCCACTGATGCCACGAGATATATATATTTTTTTTAAATAAGATAATTTTGATGTTGTGAGATATTTTAATCTCACACGTCATCAATCATCGTTGGAAATGTATATGATGTCTAGTACTACATCATATAACTTATTGATGTAGATAATGTCTAGTGATGATCAACATAATCTAAAGCATAGATGAATTATGACCCTAATCTTTGACCACTTGATTATTTTCTATCCAAATTCATAAACTGCTGTTTAGTCACATTTATCTATATCTCCCATTATCTAGGCTAATGTTTGAGATAGATCATTTAATTTGTTTCATCTTTGCTTCATCTACCCGAGCTAAGTGTCTCTAAAACTTTAATACCTAGAAAGTTTCTCATAGAGAAAAATTACCTCACTCAATGTAAATATCATAATTATTTTTGCATCCAGAGTCTTTTAATCCAATGATTTCCAATAAGTCCACCCTGATCAGATTTTGGGGATTCCAAACAGGCAGATCTGCTTTGGGTAATAAGTCGGTTGGGTATGAAATAAATTTATTTTGTAAGAATCTTATAAATTATATATCTAGGTGAATCCCTAGTGCCATATTTATGTATACTAGAAAAGAGGAATATTTATAATCAAGGGCTAGGGCTACTCGGGCACTTTCTCCCCGGACCCCTATTAGAAGTGCAAATGACTGTACGACAATATTGAGAAAACAACCTACTGTAATAGGCTTGTTGGGGTTAAGATATCTTGTAAACCCCAACATAAAAAATCCACAAGTTTTATGCATGTTTGGCTGCCTACTAAGGTCTGAACAGTTCTGCTATAAGTCTGAACGATTGAAATGAAGGTGAAAGTCCCGGAGAGGCATGGTTGAATCCATGCCCACACTAGTTTGGGACCATGTCTACCCATAGGAATGTTAACAAAATATATCTTTACCATACATGAGATACCTAACAACTAGAAACAATATAATCTAGTAAATCTCTTGCCAAATCCAAATAATACTATCTATTTGACTCTAATCTAACTAGTTCGCATTGCAACTAAACTGACAAATGTCTTATAATCCTTTATAGATGGACAAAAGTTGGATGAGTTTGACTGATTGAGTTCGATCACCTACATATGCCGAAGGGGTAAACCAATTTCTCACCACAGCACGAAGCCATGCAAAGGGGCATGACCATATTCGGTGTCCATGCCGTATCTGTTCTAATAATCTCTTCAGGCCTATACCTGAAGTGGAGAGTCACTTGTTCATCAATGGGATTAATCCAACTTACACCCAATGGATATATCATGGGAAGGAGGAAACACAACGTTGCAATGAAGAGGAAAACCAATTGGAGCATAGTCCTGACCACGACTACATTGATGACATGGACGTTATGCTAGATGACGTATGGGCGGGTGCACTCTTTGATGAGGACCAAGATAGCCCTCCATTGCGAACTAACCCATCCATACCTGAAGATATATCACTGTCATCTTTTTCCCAATTATTGGATGATGCCCGTCAGCCACTTTTTCCCGGCTGTACTAAATTTTCAAAACTCTCATTTGTTGTCAAGTTGCTACACATTAAAACCATTGGCCATTGGTCAATTAAGTCATTCAACATGCTGCTTACGTTGTTAAGGTCTGCCTTTCCTGATGCATTATTGCCACAGTCATATGAGGAGTCAAGGTCACTAGAGCGAGGCTTGGGCTTCAAGTACCAAAAGATACATGCATGCCCCAACGACTGCATATTATTTTGGAAGGACAATGCCGAGAAGAATGAGTGCCCTGTATGTGGGGCTTCGAGGTGGATTTCAAGTACACATGGGACACGAGTCATCCCTCGAAAGGTTTTGCGTCATTTCCCGTTGACGCCAAGATTGCAGCGGCTATATGTGTCTGCACAGATAGCAAGTGATATGAGATGGCATAAAGAAAAATGAGTGGCTGATGAAACTAGCTTGAGGCACCCAGCCGACTCTGAGTCCTGGAAGAAGTTGGATACAGACCATAGTTGGTTTGCAGAGGATGCTCGTAATGTTAGGCTAGGATTGGCAAGTGATGGCTTCAACCCGTTCAACAATATGGCGAAACCTTATAGCATCTGGCCAGTGATCCTCGTACCGTATAACTTGCCTCCGTGGTTATGCATGAAAGATCAATTCTTTATGACATCCCTCATTATTCCTGGGCCGAAATCACCGGGAATGACATTGACGTGTACTTGCAACCTTTGATCGATGAGTTAGTTGATCTATGGGAACATGGGGTACCTACATATGATGCATCCACATCAGAGACATTCGTGTTGCATGCGGCTTTATTGTGGACAATCAATGACTTTCCAGCATATGGAAATCTGTCTGGTTGGTCAACTAAAGGAAAACTAGCATGTCCATCATGTAATGCGGGTACAGATGCAATTTGGTTGAAATATGGCCGAAAGCATAGTTATATGGGACACCGTCGTTTCTTACCGCCTGACCATATTTGGAGATCGAGAAAACATTTGTTCAATGGTAAAGAAGATCACAGAGTGGGCCCACCATCTTTAGTTGGCTCAGATATCCTTAGTCAGCTAGAACTGCTCGGGAATGTGCTATTTGGTAAAACTCATAGGAAGAGAAAATGTACTGTTGATGAGTTAAACTGGACAAAGACTAGCATATTCTTCAATTTACCTTATTGGGCAACACTAATGTTACGTCACAATCTAGATGTTATGCATATTGAGAAGAACATCTCCGATAACATCCTCGGAACCTTGATGAACATTGCCGGAAAATCAAAAGATAATGTCAACGCACGGCGTGACCTGGAGATTTTGGGTATCAGAAAAGAATTACATCTTAAGCGTGATGGTGATCGGTTGACAATGCCAAATGCTTTGTACACATTACACGGGGAGGAAAGGCATAAATTTTGTGAGTGGCTATCGGAGGTCAAATTCCCTGATGGGTTTGCTGCCAATATTGACCGATGTGTTTCTGTACGTGATTGCAAAATATCTGGGTTGAAAAGCCATGACAATCATGTCTTCTTGCAACGACTACTTCCTATCGCAGTGGGGGGGTTCTTAAGAAAGGATATTGCGTTGGCATTGACGGAACTGAGCAGTTTCTTCAAAGAGTTGGTGGCTAGGACACTGGATAAAAACCGTTTATTGCAACTGGAAATGGATATTGTCATCATACTTTGCAAATTGGAGATGTATTTCCCGCCTTCATTTTTCGATGTCATGGTCCACCTCGCTGTCCATTTACCCCGTGAGGCCATAATGGTGGGCCCAGTACAATATAGGTGGATGTACCCATTTGAGAGATACCTCGGCAAGTTCAAGCGATATGTTAAGAATAAAGCACGGCCAGAAGGTTCAATAGCCGAAGCCAACATTCACCTCGAATGCTTAACATTTTGCTCACTGTATCTGGAGGATGTTCAGACGAAGTTCAATCTAGCAGACCGTAATATTGATGGTGGAGAAGAGGTGACTACAGATGGATTTTCAATTTTCAACCAAAAAGTTCGTCCCTTGGGTGTAGCCTCTAATGTGGCTTTAGATCCTAAACTGCTTCGCTCAGCAAGTTGGTATGTTCTTCACAACTGCACAGAGATTGGGTCCTACCTATAGTATGTATCCATAAGGATCCCATAGAATTTGATCTATTTAATGTGTCCCACAAATCGGGACTATAAGTACTCCACACTAATAATGGGTTTTTCATGCAGAGAGCATTGTGAAATATGTCAGAATTGAACCCAAATATAGCTGATCGCACGCATCAACGCGAATTTGAAACATGGTTCAAGCAGCGTGTAAGTTCATACTATTTGCCTAATGAATTTATGACCTCCCTCATTAATATGAACACTATGATGAAACTTTAATAACTGACTTGGTGCCTTTAACATTGCGATAGGTTAAAGGGCAGCGTACCATCAACCCACTTGCTGTGTCTGAAGATCTATATGCGTTAGCATGTGGACCTGAAACGTGGGTTTCATCATACTCTGGTTGTATTATTAATGGAAAAAGGTTCCATACAAAGCAGCGTGAAGTACGACGGTGTGCTCAGAATTTAGGTGTCTTCGTAATTGGTGACAATCAGACTAATAATGTAGACTTCTATGGTATTATCCATGACGTGGTGGAGTTACACTATATGGGATGGCGTCGTGTGTACCTATTCAGATGTTCATGGTTTGACGTTGGTGATCAAAGACGAGGGGTTTGAGTGGATGATCATATGACTAGTGTCAACATGGACAAGACTTGGTATAAGGATGAGCCATTTGTGTTGGCATGTCAGGCTTCCCAATGTTTCTACATTAAAGATCTAAGGGCTAAAGGTAACTGGTATGTAGTGCAGAAGTTCACCAATAGGAATGTGTACGATATACCACCTGGGCCAACAATCTTAGAAGATGTCCATTTGGGCGAGTCAAGTGATGATGGTGCCTATCAAGACAACGAGTCATCATTTGATTATGCACCAGCCCAATGTCCTGACTTCCCTTTGTCAACTCTACTAAGTCGGACTGACATAGCACCTACGCATATTGATGCTCGAGAAGTTGTGGGTACGGATAGACATGGCTCAGGAGTTGCAGACTTTATAAACGATATCGATGTTGGATCTGGTTCAGAAGTTGGATACGGTGATGGGGAATATTCAGATGAGGAAGAATTTTCCTCGTCAGAAGAGCATGATTCAAAGTAGACTTTAAAAGGCTTGTGAATGGTTGTACGGTAGGTAAATTAATGGCCATGTTATTTTACAATCGTACATGGCAATTAGTTCTTCAAGTTCATTTCATTGTCATTTTATACATTGTAACATGTTGAATTTAATTGCACACCTCCAATCATGTTCAACCCCTAATATAGCATCTTCTTGATAAACTGAATTTGAGTTATGTTTATTCATATGTAGGAAATAGAAATGCCATGGAGCTGCCAGCTAGATGCGTGATGTGTTAAATAATCGGGAATGTGCAATACTTCGAAAATGGGTACCTTAACTTGTGTTGACTCTATATAACACCTCCCACAAGTAAAGTACTTGGGTTTATATTCTTATGTTTCTGTACGTGATGTTAAGGCCTTTTGATGTGTTGTGGATGAAGCTTGACAAACCTGGAAATTGACAATTTGGAACCATTTTACGCATGTATTGTGTGAACAGCTTCTGTAATAAATAGTATGTAATATACAAACTAATTAGTTGGAAAAGTATTTGGTACCCTCATGCACAATTTGCATGGCATGTGCATATGAGGAGTGTATCCTAATTTTCTCCATTAACTATCAATTTATATTATTAGTTACTTGTGGGACAATGGGTTGATTGAAGCAGAATTAGGTACACTTACAAAAATTGGATACGGAAGTAAGTTGACCATGTCTACTATAGGCAATTTAATTAATCCACGTAGGGTAGAATGAACAGCACAATGTACAGATTGAAGATGGGAATATAGTCATATAGCTTGATCACATTATGCTGGTTTTCTTATGGTGCAAGCATGTGCATGCACCAATAGGATTTCTTTAGCATTAGTAATCCTAAAAAACAAGGCACATAATTGTAAAGGATGTTGGAATGATGTTATAGAGAACTCTAGTACTACTCAATCATAATATATAAGTGAACTGGGAATTAAGTTTTTGTAGCACTGGGAGTTTTTAAACTAATGTACTTTCATTGCAGGAATTGAAGGCTTCATCATTAATTTGTGGCGATTTTGAATAAATTTTATAACTGGAAAATGGCCATATTTATGTATGAGTTAAACATTATTTCAAGTCTTACCAATTAAAGATAAGATAATTGCTATCAAGGTAGTTTTTACTGCCGCTTGAGCATTGAGGAGTTAAGGGTTTGTGATGCCATTACAGAGGTTATGGAAGATAGGTTCCAATAATTGTCAATGAGTGGCAGTGGCAAGTGTTAAAAGCTGAAGTAATAACAGATGAGCCATCTAATATTCTGTAAGTGTCCATAGGTTTGAGATAATTTGGGCTGATGTGTTGCATTGGCTGTGTGATGTATCACAAATTATAAAAAAAACTGACAGGCAAAAAGAGCTGCCTGTTAATTTGTTTAGTTATTTTGCTAAGCCACTAAAATAGCATCCACATGTAAGTTTTGACACCATTTGGGCTGATGTGGTTAATATGGCTGTGTGTAGTGCCAAAAACTTCATATAAAAACAAATATGTATTAGTTGGAGTGGCTTCTTCTTTGTGATAAAAGCTGAAGTAAACACAGATGAGCCACAATATATTGACCAAGTGTCCATTGTATAATTGACTTAATGTTGGGCTGATGTGGAAGAGGGGTTTATTAATTGTTAAAGATCAATCGTAAGAATGTTTTTTGAGTGGGAGTGGCTGTTAGTATTTAAAGCTTTGGGTAATATTTTAAAGCCACTAATATTGATCAAGTGTCCATAGTTTGACTTAATGTTGGCTGGCTGTTAAATAAACTGAGGTAATATTTTTAAGCCACTAATATTGACCAAGTGTCCATGGGTTTGACTTGATGCTAGCTGGCTATTAAATAAACTGCACTAATATTTTTAAGGCACTAATTTTGACTAAGTCTTAATAACTTTGACTTTTAATTTGGGCTGATGTCTTGACTTGGCTGTGATGTAGTTCAAACATTATTAAAACAATTTATTTTTATAGTGGCTGGCTGTTAAAAGCTGGGGTAATATTTTTAAGCCACTAATATTGACTAAGTGTCAATAGGTTTGACTTAAGTTGAGGAGGTTTTTTTGATTGGCTGTGGTGTATCTTAACCTGGAAAAACTGAAGTAAGATTGTTAAGGCTGCAATATTGACAGCAGTGCTCGTTGGTTGATCTTTTGGTGGGTTTTAATTGGCTGTGTGGTGTAGCAGCCAGTTCTGTTGGGTTTTAATTGGCTGTGGTGTAGCTCTCAAGTAGGGGGAAAAGTACCTTTATGGAGGGAAAACAAAAGGACAGAGTTGATGAGGAGCGGGAGATGTACAAAAATATATTTTTCTTAAGGGGCAAAATAGTAAAGTTTTGTCACTCCTTAATACAAAAAGCAAGCCAGAGTTTTCCACCAGGATTTACAGAAGTCTATTCTCGGGACTTTCACTCTGGGTAAGTAATGTAAGTATTTGCCACTTTCTCTTCCCTCTCACCCACTTCCTCCTGATGAAGATTAATGACCATTTTTCACAGGTGACTCAACATGCATGCAACTGACAAAATCCTTACCAACAGTTGTGACTGGTGACAAAAGTTCAGGGAAAGGGGAGACTTTCAGGGGCACACTATCCATACGTATATTTTGCCACTTCTGTCAATAATTTTTCTTGGAGTTGGTTGGAGTGCACTGGTGAGGAGAAGCTTTGCTGGGTATAATCTCAGCCTCTCTCTTCAAAGGTATGCACCTTATCTACCTGCCTTCAAAACTATTTTCTTTTTATTTTGTATTCTGAGTCCACAAGGCACTAGGTTAGTGTTGAACCCAAGGTTTCAAGTTTCATGTAATTATAAATCTACACATGGATTTTGATGATAACAAATGAATTTAAAGAATAAAGGAGTTTCAAGCTCAAGTCATCTACACAATGGAGTGAAGCACATCAAAGAACCAAGCATGAGCAAGAAGGAAACAAGTTCACATTAAAATCATAGAGTAATGTTGTAAATCTCTTAAAATTCGAAATTAGGATTAAGGCTCAAAAATTAATATTTTATCATAAAGCATTAAAATACATTTTCCACATGTGCATGAATATTTTGAAAATTAAATTTGAAAATTTTGAAAGATAATTGATTGTCATCTTTCACATGTGCATGCCATGATTAAAGGTTTGAACTTTGAAAATATTAAAGATGATTGATTGTCATCTTTCACATGTGCATGTTTTATTTGAATATTTTCAAAAGTGATTGATGCTTTTCTTGACTTATGCAAAAGGAAGATGTCTTTGTTTGAAAAATTTGAAAAGTAAAGTGTGCTCCTTTTGTCATATGCAAAAAGTAAAATATTAGGTTTGAATTTTTTGAAAAGTAAAGTGTGCTCCTTTTGTCATATGCAAAAAGTAAAAGATTAGGTTTGAAATTTTTGAAAAGTAAAGTGTGCTCCTTTTGTCATATGCAAAAAGTAAAAAGATTAGATTTGAAATTTTTGAAAAATGAATGATGATGTCTTTGACATGTGAAAACTGAAAACACATAACATCGTTCCAAAATACACATCCCTTATAAAAATAAGGAACATATCCAAAAAGTCTCAAGTCCTTCTCGGCCAACCAACAAGTGCGCCTATAACTCCTACCTAACAATCCACACTTTCAAGATCATCACCTAAATTCAGAATATCGTCTAATTTAGAGATGTCTAAATTCACTATGAACTACGATTAAATTCACCATGAACTTAATGAACCCTTCTTGAAAACTCACTTACCTACTTCCATTCCCATAACCCGAGTAGTAGCACGTCTATTTCCTTCAATTGCTTACAAAATTAAATCTCAAAATAGGCCATGCTTTTCACATCTCCAATCCATCAACACTATAGCACTAAACTCCTAAGTCCTACTACTTATTACCTCCCGTACCTGTTTAGGCTAATCATCGTTGATTCCCAAGCTTTCGATTTCAAGATTTTATTATCCACTACACATGGTGACCCAACAATCCCTCTTCAAGTTAAATGAAAATATCTATAATTCTCCCAACTAGACACTCAAATTCCAAAGAAAAGTATAGTCTCAAAATTTAAATTCTTATGTGACCTCAAGTCACAATTAATTCTTGAAGATAATCTCAATAATTAATGCCAACCATCACTCCAATTGGTAATCCGCTTCAACTGTTCACTCCGATCAACTCACCAAGAACTCGAAATTAAGATCTCTTAAATTTAATACTATCACCTCTAATCCACTTCAGTACTCACCAAAGCCACTTCTCTCAAGTCAAAATGAGACTAGGATTCATACTTTCCGAAATCCATACACCCTTACTACCACTATAAATGGATCTCATGTACCTTTAGCTGAGATCAATAATCATTCTATCGTATAAGTAATCCATCACTTCCATTTCCAACATCCGTACCTTATCCTCAAAATGAACAAAATTCATTTTCCAAAACCTGCATCATCCATTATCCTCAACTTGGTATGAATCAATTCTAAAACTTGTCACTATAACTTCGAGCTATAACTTCGAGATATAGGAATTTTTTTTTTTTTTATAAAGATTGATACATTCAATCCTTAGACAAACACACGAACTAGATCGACATCTTCAATCCTAAAAATATATAAATTAGATTATTACCTTTAATCCCCGAATAAATATCCTCCTTAATAATTCCTATATCCATCCTTCCACTTTATTCAACTCCATTTATGATTGTAGCCTAATCAATTTCTAAAATAATTCCTACTAGTACACCAATCTTGCGAAATTAAAACTTCAATCTCATTATGAATCAGCCCATCAAATCCTCAATTCTCATAACCTTAAATTATACAAAATTACTTTTCCAAAATCCGTTAGGTCGATGAATTTATATCCAACAACAAAACAATTGACTCCCGAACTCTCAAAATCTAAAATTTCAAATAATACCCAATCGTTTCCAAAAATCTGCGAAACCTTAAAACTTTGTTGAAATTCCATAAAATCTATTCATGAAATTTGTTGATCTCATACGTCCTTAGTCGAAACCAATAGTCATTCCAACATACAAGTAATCCATTACTACTATTTCCATCATCTGGACTTATATCCGCAAATCAACATGAGTCGTTCTTATATCTGCTTAACTTACACCCTTAATATCAGCAAATAGTTATCGTTTTAAGCTTAGTACTGAAAATGACCTTAAACCTGCTAATAATCCATTCCCAAAGGTTTCCGAAACATAAGGTCTCAACTTCAATCGAATTGAATACCAACAATTAAACCATTGTTTCCAAAACCTTGATGGATCTATTTCTTCCAAACCGATAAAAATCATTTCTTAAAATCTATTACTACAACCTCGAGTTAACAATAATTATTTTCTCAGGGGACGTCACTCAGTATTATCCACTCCCGAGTGACCAGAGGAGCTCCACCGAGATAATAACCCATCCCGGCTTGGGCTCGTGATACGCACGCACCCGAAAATCCATTTACGCCAAT